>JABUQX010047953.1:0-20000 GCA_015478945.1 Trachelipus rathkii
AGGAGAGTGTCCACCAACCCGTACAGTCCCTCAGACCGCTGAGGACCGAGAGATCCTATCTTTCGTATACTTTGCTATTAATCTTGGGTATTCCTTTGTTTAAAAAAAAAAGAAAAGCTGTTAATTGGCACACTTATCAGCACTAATCGAATTGAAATAATCGAAAAAAAACGGAAATCGATCAAAAATTGTTCGTTCGATATATATTGGTTAACATCCTTTAAATAGGAGAAAGTTCCTATATAATAATTAATTTATTTACATATAACTTTATTAATATAATATAAGTGATATAGTATAATATAATTTAATATATTTTTTATTGGATCTAATACCAGTTATATTATATTTTTTATAGAACGGTAAGATTATTTATAATATATATATATATACTATATACAGCGGTACTTATAACATGTTATATAGTTATTAGCATCAGTGTTTTGGATCGTACAAAAGCTCATATCATTTCTAGCTAGTTATTTAAAATTTATTTCTAGCCGTTTCAATCACGGACATTTTCTATGTTTTTTAGGTGAATTCAAGTTAAGTTAGTTAAAGATATTAAGGTTATTGGTGAAAGATTCCGTGGCATTAAAGTAATCAACATTTATAAGAAGAAGCTATTTATTCATCAATATTTATTAACGTGAGAAATTTTAAAATTTATTTTTGACAATGAGATTAAAAGATTATGGTAAAACTCAAAATATTATAAAATCATCTAATTGTTATTTTTTGATTCATTAATTGACCCTAAACATATCAAATTTATAGTTGGTAACGTGGACATTGATCAAAAATATATAATAAAATTTTATTCGTTTCATCGACTCTCGATCAGTATTTCAATTATTTTTTTTTTTTTAATCTAAAGGAATACCCAAGGGTAAACACCAAAAAAAAGTGTGAGTCGTGGTCTCTCGGCCTTTCCGGGAACGAACAGGGTAGGACTATTTCCCGCCCCTCCGGGGAGGGTCTTTCCGGACTCTACTGCTTCTTATTGGTATTTGGATGTGTCGACGGGGTTCTCTCTCACCCCTCCCCGTACGTGGGGTTTTGTGGATTAAACGTTCCCACACCATAGCTTGTCCCTTATACGTTCCGACTACTGTTATCGCCACTTTCTATCAAAAGTTTTACCCAATATCATTTTTATGCGGCGACGGTGAGTTGGATTATTGATTGCAATTGAAAAATATTTTTAATCATTACGCGGTTCCTTATCCAATGCTTGTTTTTTGAAATTCGATATTTTTTATTGTAATAACCAAAATTTGCTAAATTGATTTATATATTTTATTATTATTCATCATTTTATTTTTTATTTCTTTTATATATCATATTATATATATTTGTTCTTTATTTTATTTTATTGTCAACTGTTTTTCCTATTAATAATTTGCGGAACTTAGATAACTTATTATATTATATTATATATGTCCATATACGCTGATTCCAATATGTAATCGATTTATTGTTATAATGAATCTATTATCACTTTAGAGCAGGAATATTGTTGTGCTTATTGAGGGTTAATTATCACTATTATTATTCTTTATCACACGATATTGCACACTAGTTGCTAGTTATATACAATTCAAACTTCATCATTAATAATTTGCAGGAACGTGTAGGAAGTTTATATTATATGGATTAAATCATGTAATCAGATATATAATATCCACATATATATATTATATATAATAATATAATAATAATCTATTATATCATTGCTTTAGTAAATCAATTAGGAATTGTAAAAAATTAGAAGAAAGATAATGTGATCTAACTTTACATATATAATTAATTTCAATTTATATAACGGAGTCGTAAAACAGCATAGGAACCAAAAAGTATTGTGGATTTTGATTTGTTTTATGAAAATTTTCCCTAAGTTACTCCATTTTTTTAAATATTTTTTTAAAATATTAAATTTTGATTGGTGTTTTTAGATATTGTACTTTTTATGGACAACTCTTTATTTGAACCGAGTTCCAATAACATTGCGCGCAATATCCATCTTTATTCATTAAGTTTTCGCTTATATATGATATCATATACGCAATGATAATGTTTTTTTATAAAATTTTTTATATTTAATATATATTAATTTTTAGTTATATAATATTATTAATAATTTATTTTATGCTAATTTTATTTTGACATATGAAATACTCGTAAATATATAATAGTTAAATATATAAAAATATTTTTTTATAGATGATAGTTAATAAAATAATTTATTTATAATAATTTAAATGATTTTATTTTTTTATTTTAATCTGTTATATTATTTATTTTTCTAGATAATAATATTTTTATTATATTATAGATATTATTATTTATATTAATTATATATTATATATTATTATTATATTTATATTTATTTATATTTATTTTATATTTATTATTTTATATGCTGTTAAATTTTATTAAATTTTTTTTAATATATACACATATTATTAATATAATATTAATGTATATTTATTTTATTTTATATTATTAAGAATATTTTAAATAAGTAATATAAATTTATATATTAATATTATATTATATATAGAAATATTATATTATATTATTAATATAATTAATATATTATAATATTATATAATATATAATTATTATATATATAATAAATAAATAATATTTATATAAATATATAATATATATTAATATATATTATAATAATATATATATATATATATAATATTACCTATAGGATTTAGAATTGTAACAGTTTTTGAGGATGATAAGTAATAATATCATATATAGTATAGATGAGTAAAAGATGGTAGACGTATACATATAAATATATAAATAATTAAATATCAAGGATGATTACATATTAAAGAAATTAAATTTTCATTAATTAGTATAATATAGTATCGTATATACTAATATATATATATTTTACATGTATATGTAATGTACTATGCTAATATATATTATACGCGTTAAGGCGTATGCTGTACATTAATAATCTAAATATATATTGATAATATAATTGTTATATAACGTTATTATAATAAGCGGACTAGCTGATAGTAACTGCATGCTAGCTTAATATATTAATACTAACGTAGTATATAAGTATATAATAAAATATTGTATTATGTATGTATATAGTAGTTAATAGATTTAAATTTAATTTATTAATTATTATTTTTAATAATATATTATATTATTAATTATATTATATTTAATTATTATTATTATTATACCTATTATTATATATATATATATATAATATATAAATATATAATATAATAATATTATATATATTTAATAATATATATATTATATAATATTGACCTATGGACAGTTAACACTTATAAAACTATGTACTAGTCGTGATTTTACGGTCTCTGTCAGTACAACCACTATTTTTATTCAATTGTCATATTTCCATACTCGCCGACTATTTATGTTATCTATTATTTATATAATACTATATAAATTTGGATAAAACATATATAGGTTAATCTAAATTTGATTTGTATTTTCAATAATGCTGAGTGAATCACTATGAAATGTGTTTGTCTCTAGAATCTTTTTTATTTAGTGTATCATTTCTAAATGTCGTTTGATGTTTTTTTATTTGTGTTGTTGCTCTGGATTGTGTACTGTGTTGCAGTCATCAACATTAACCTGTAGTTGTGAACTGTTTTTGCGCATTATTATGTGCATTGGTTGTGTCTGTTGTGTTGTCTAACTACATGTAGCCCGAAGACCTAGCCAGATATCGAGGCGATCAGTGCAGGATGAGGAAAGAAGTATGGATAAAGCTTCTACTCCCCTTAAAGCTATTGGAGAGCCAGGACCTCCAAGCATTGTTGACGTTCAGCTCAAATACACTGCTGTTGAAAGTAAGATTTTCCAACTAAATATAAATTCAGTTTTCCGAACTTGAGACTAGTTTTATTTATATAAAATTTTCTTTCCATTATATTTCATGTTCATTTTTTGTTATTAAAATTTGATACCTTTTAGCCATACTTTTATGCATGTAAACTTCGGTGTCAAAATTTTTTCATTCATTACAAATGTTATTATATTACTAACTTTTAACATATTTAACATGGCAAGTTATTTAGGGACCACTCTTGCCTCTCAAATGTATTGTCAATTGTGTGTATCAGAGGTCGAGTTCTCACTCATTCATTCAAATAAGTTAGCCAAATGACTAAGGGATATACAAATCACTTTGTTTACGGCTAAAGGAAGACAGTGAATGTGTACATTAATCGGAGTTCATTACCATTCCCCTATGCACCACAAACATTGTACAAACTAATGACACGAGCTAATTTAGCCACACCTTTTTTCCTTTCTTCTAAATCTTGTCTCTTCTATCCCTCCATCTCTTTCATTCCTTTTTATTTGCTTGTTATTACTTTTGTGTTAGTTGTTTAATAAAATAGTATTTAATACGTTTTATATCAAATAAAAATTTAAAAAGTTATTTTCGGAACAAGTTACTTTAATAACATGATATTGTTTTTCTTAATTATTATTCTGTGATTTTATTATATTGAATAAGTTATTTATTTTACACTATGGCAAATGGTAAATCTGCTTCCACAATCAAATTCTACTAAGCTTTAATCGCTATCCTTTATTCCTATTCTTTTTCTTTAATATTTGTTGAAATTTACCCTCTCTCAATAGTTTATAAATGTGTTAATATGCTGAATGAAGAATAAAAAATAATTTTGAATATGTTCTCATCTTTCCGCATAACTTACCACTTATTCTCGACCGGACACTAATTTTAATTAAATTTATTGTTTGCAGCCCTTCCCTCCATAGGCCAAATTAAACTGGATGATTGATTGACCTTCTTATCCTGCGGTAGAAGGTAATCCTGCATTCCCCGCAACGAATCCAATTCTAACACAGAGGATTACACATCCCTCACATACAAACTATTAAGTCCGCTGTTCATTAAATTCCCAGACCTGATGCACAGCACGAGCCCTGGTCGCCTCGGTATTAGGAAACAAGGTTATTACCCTGAACGTATACGAAGGGCCCTTCACAAAGCGTTTATCACAACGGTCGCCACGGGACATATAGCGTCGCCTGCGGAAATGAACTGTTTCATTTACGGGTAAAGACCTAAAGCACCCCATATTAAAATTTTAAGCAATTTGTTTACTGATTAATATATAGACCGTGAATTCGGGCGCGACGTCTTTCATATCTATGGCGCTCACTTTCAATAGTAAAACTATTACCATCGGCTGTTATTCGCCATTTCATCTTGACTATGATTAAATTATTTTTGCCAGCTTAACTTTCAAAATATTTACAATGTTCCGGTTTGTAAACCTTTTATAAACCCGCCCACCCTCACCACATTTCACCAGGTTTCCGCATCCGCTGATATTAAAAAGATTAGGTGGGTTTATAAATTCCAAATATATTATTTAGCAAAACCTACTCTTAAAACTTAGAACCTAAATGAGGTTATTGATTATTTCTGGTTAACTGATGTTATGGTTCGGCAGGTTTTGGGTTAATTCCTACTAAATCCAGTGGTAATTTAATGGCTTTGTATTCCATAACATCGTATTCTGTAGTGTCGGTATATCTTTTTTAGGTTATTTCGTATATTTTTTTTATTTGATCACTAGTAATTTTATTTTAATACCCGTCGGATATTTATAGAATAAGATAAAGAAGATGAAGAAGATGTTGTATTTAATTATTTATTTTTTATGGAGTACTCTATCAGGGCATATATGATCTTTTCATTTTCGGAATTGTTGTCTGCGGAGTCGTAGTACACTTTTACTTATCTTTGCACCATATCTTATTAAAATATAATTTATGGATCTGCAAGGGAACCTTAGTGGTATGGGAGTTTGCACCGAGTGCGAATACCGTGAAGGGAAAAAGATTCTTCATGCCCAAATGGAAGAGGATAGATTGAAGAGTCGTGCGAGGTTTCTTGGGACTGGGAAAAGAAGTCTGAAATAAAGGCACGAACGAACCGCACCCAAACAAGGGTTGAATAAGGGAGGTAAGTTTGTGTTCATGAATAACTTTCTAGTTCGTAAGACGATTTATTGCTGACCACCAGTCGGGGTGCATGTAGCCAAGAGACTCGTTAGTTTCGGTTATAGGGTGAGCAAGGCTTGATAACTCTCTACGCTTCTATATTAATATCTGTAATCTCTCATTGAAGTATATTATTGGTCTTTTATTATGAAAATATTGTGAATCTATGGGGGATAGAGGATTTATATACAACAATAATCATTATATAATACAATTTAAACCCTAACTTGTTTCCATACGATTACTTGTAAAATTAACTATGCATATTTAGAAAATTATTATCAATAAAAAAATGATAACACTTATACACAAAAAAAAATAAATACTAAAGTCGCTAGCTATAAGTTTTTTAAAGAGTCCATATTGATCATTGTATCTTTCAAGAGACGTAAGTTTTCTCGAAAACTTTCCAAGGGGTGTTGATTAGAATCGCACATAAACACTTGGTTTCAATTATATTATTAATTGTCAGTGTAAGAAGATTGGCATAATCAATCATTCGGTGTAATTGTTGGATAATATTTTTTAAGGAACCTAATATATAACCAATGATTTCATGACTGTAAATGCGGAGAAGGAATTATAATATATGCTAAATAACATTAAAAAATTCTGTATTATTTCTAGATGTTATCTCTGACACCGAACCCAAAGCCTCCACTTAAAGAACTTTAATCCTTAAAACTTTCTTTAACATATATCCTAATCGCCTAGACAGTGAGCTTCATAAAATAATTATGTTTTTGGAAGATGCGGCTGTTGCCTGTGTTCGAGACACATTGTATTATCTATTACGTTCTCGGTGGAAATCTAATTATTGGTGACTATATTCCCTTTTAATTCTTTAAGTGGAGGATTATAACTATTAAGCGTGGATTTCTCCTGTGGATATTTTTTAATAGATAAATATAAATCAAAATAATTAAGTGATTAAATTTACAATAAATAGAAAAATAAAAATAGGCTAGTTACAGCTTATAATAAATTAATAATAATACTGTTGAGTAAGTAATATATATATGAATATTATGTTATTCAAGATAACAATATGAAATAATTTAGTATAAATATATATATAAACGTAAGCTAGTATTAGGAGTTTTATTCTATCCTGAGGGCAATTGAAACTCACGAACTGCGAATCAAAGTTATGTTGTAGGCGCTGGTTGGGAATATGCAGGTCACATAAAGTTTCAATTATTGGTACCCCCCGGTACTATATATATATATAATATATATATATATTATATAATTATACTATATATATATTATCTCCTGCATAGTGGGAACAGGACATTTATTAAAGGTTAGTTTTTTTTTATTTATTTATTTTAATTACCTTTATTCTTTATTTAAGGTGATCTAATTAAAATGATAGTTCATGAATGGTAAAGAATTGTTTAATTTGTCCTCTTTCGTAAACATTATATGTGGAAGTTGGTTATTGCCGAGTAGTGTTTATTTTACCATTTCCATCTTGGAAATTATAAGATTACAATGTAAATTATATTATTTATAATTTTGTGAGTATTTTGACTATCTTCGTTAATTTGTTTGGAGTTTATAATAAATTATCATAGAATTTTCACTGTGTTCTCACAACGGGAATCATATAGATATTACTAAAAGCTACTTACGCCCTTTAGCATAATTAATGATACTCATCTATGAAAGAAAAGTTTTCAAAGAAGTGGAACGAGCTGTTTGACAATTTTTAAATCTGTGCAGTTCTAAAAAGTGTTTAAAGGTTGTTGTTTTTCGATATACCTCTAACAAGTTACTTCTATGATCTCTCTTCTTTCTTCTTCTTCTTATTCTATACCAATATAATATCACTATCCTTTTCTTTCTTGTACCTTGTACATACTTATGGCTTATTACTTAAAGGCCAAGCAGCTCTTGATTCGGGTTACCCTCTGTTATTTCTTGATTCCTATTGGTTATCGGTTCTCTTTCACTACAGTGTATTGTAACACATAACGATAAATATTTTTCTTAAAACGAACTTAACATAGAGAAAGTTAATCTACTCGTTTAATTGACATTAAGCGAATATATATTACACAATAAAGCTCCAGACATATTTATACTAATATATATAAGATAGCTAAAATATATAATATATTATATAATATATCAAGTTAGACTATAAGTTCAACAAAGGCTTATAATGTATATACTAATTATAATCACGAACACAGCCTGGATGGAACTAAGCTGGTCGGTAGCCTGCAACATTCAAAACTATTATCAATCACAGTGGCGAAGTCGACGGAGGAACAGACCACATATAAACGCAGAGGAGAAAAACAATAACGTGTAATCATAACCACGACCCAAAGTCTACTACTCCTATGTGCTACATTGAAAATTGAACGGATGAGCCGAAACATCGGTATGCACGTGTTTCCCTCAAATAGTCCGATAGTAAACAGCTAGTAAAAAATTGTGATGATAACGGGTATAGCCCGGACTGTAGAACGACTTGCAATGGTGGATACTGAGGTATCTTCTCGACTTGTAATGGAAGGAGCGACAATAAGATGTAAATGTTACAGAATGCCTGTATTGACTCTGTTACAATGGTGCGTTATTCATACGACATTTTACTAACGTATGGGCGTGCGAACGGAAAAGGTGAGGCTTCAAGATTGTATCGGGCCACATTTCCTAATAGACGGCAATCACATCAGATGACCTTCGCCGCAATCCTTCGAAGGGTGCGTGAAAGTGGACTCCTGATACCCCCTACAGCTGGCCTTGGGCGGCCCGTGTTGTTCGTATAACAGCGAGGGAGGACTCTATTCTCCAGGAAATTGCAGGGGATCGCCAAATGATTATGCACCGCATGTAGCGCAAGAGAACGATGTTGCGTCATGTATCCTCTACACGGATGAAGCGCTCTTTGGTCGAGATGATGATATAAATTTCCATAACACCCACCAATGGGCGTACTACAATCACCATGGCATTACGCTGGGCAGATACTAGCGCAGATTTCGGTATAACGTGTGGGCTGCTATGATACGTGACAACCTTATCGATCCATATTTCGCACCAGAGCATTTGAACGCTCAGACATACCTGCCCTTCGTTTGGGAAGTATTGCCGGACCTCCTCGAGGACGTTCACCTAGGTGTCCGCAGAGGTATATGGTTTAGGCATGACGGGGCTCTTGCCCACTTTTCTCCGTTGCCCGTTCGCCGGTATCTCGACGAGATCTATCCAAATCGGTAGATCTGGTGGGGAGGTCCCGTTGCATGGCCTCCACGTTTCCCCACACCTCAACCCTTTATATTATTATTTATCCAAAGGCACTGGTGTACAGGGACTCTATCCCCGACGTCGGAATCCTTCAGCAGCGTATTCACGACTGTTTTGACTATAACTGTGAGCAGGTAGGAACACTCCAATTAGTGCTTCACTTCATGCCGAGACGTGCAGAAGCTTGCAATGCGACGGGTGTGGTTCGCGTTTTGAAACACCATTACTATAATTTGATTGAGAATGTTTAACTACCTATGTATCCGTACAATAAATAATACTAATGATCATATCAAGTGTATTCAGTAGTTTTCAACCTAGCTCAACGAACTGGAAAATGTGGGGATACTATATCTCCTCAAATCAATTATATTCACACCTATATTATGTTCATGCAAAACAATATTCAAACAAAGCAATATTCTTACAAAAAACCAGATTTATACAATTACTATTAACATGGAAGCTTATCAGGAAAACTCGTATAGATTACTATATAATAAATAATATATATATATATATAATATATAATATATATGAAGTATATACACATATTATAATATATATCATCGAGTATATTATTAAAAGACCCCTTTTGGTATTGTAAATACTTAAAGTAGTTGCTTTGTTAGCATATTTTGACAGGCTAACTGTTGTTGTAAATATTATTTCCAACCCCTGGAATAAATACTGTACACTATTTTACATTATAAAGTCTTGTAAATAATACCTGTAGTTATTATTCGGTATTATCCATTATATATTTTATAAATAATATTTAATAATATATCTGTAAAACTCAAGACACACATATTATTCTTGTTATTTTTAATTATATAATATAATTATTAATTTTAATTTTTTGAAACTATATATACTAATATAATATATATTATTAAATATAATAAATAATAATATAAAATAAAACAATAATATAAGATATTACTAAATAATCATAGCAATAATACTAACAACATATATTATAATAAAATAGTAATATATAATACATATATAATATATGAATAAATTACCAATAGAAAGGAGATAGATATATAAGGCATTGTCTAACACAAACACACACACACTACACATTATTTATATATTATTATTATTATTAATTATTAATTGTTAAGCCATATTCTTATTTATTAATAATCAATATTATTTATTACATCATTCATTATTTACTTATTTAATTCTCAATATATATTATCCCTGATACATAAATTCAATGTGTTTTTTCATACTTATAGATCAACATATATAATTATGGTGTTCAGTTATATATTGTTATATTTAACCTTTCTTAATAAATGAGTGGTGATGTTAACTGTAAAAAAAAAAAGATAAAAAAGACTAACGATAACACAATGAAAGTAATAAAATTAAAAGAGTGAGAATACAAAAAAAGGAATAATAAAAGTCCATAAAATGGAGATTGGTAATCTTGGAAAAAGGACGTAAGAGTAAAATAATAATAAGTTAACGAGTAGTAATAAAAAATTTATAAATTTTTATTCTCATTAAAGTATTTATATTGTTGATAAATTACGTCAATTATAATATATAATATTACAATTAGCTGTTTAGAAAAATTAATAAATAAATATATTATAATTTATATATTATAAATATTATATAATATATTAATATGTGCAGTAATATACTTGACGAGAGAAAGGTAATATATATAATATTATAATAATATAATAATATAACTTAATATAATACTTAATATATATATATTATATATATATATATATATAGTATATATATATATATAAATATATAATTAAAATATAATATTAATATATTATATTATATACTAATATATATATATATATATATATAATATATATATACTAATATATATATACAGTATATTGATCCTTTTTGGTTTACCGGGTTTGTGTCTTTTTTTATCCTAGGAATTTTGTTATCAATGATTCCGGAAGACACAAAATTATAACCTAGAAGGTTACTAGGTCATTATAACGTTGATTGTCATGAACCCCAACAAAGAAATATGGGTCGCTATCCCGTTGTATGTATGGGAATAATAATGTACTCACTGTATTGTGTACATAGTATGATGGTAAGTGCCTTTAATTATAATACACCTATATATTATATATATATATAATAATATTATAGTATATAAATATATATATTAATATAATATATATATTATATAAATAATATATATATATATAATATATAATATAATATATATATTATATATATATATATAGATTTAATTAAATACAATAAAGTAAAATAAATAAATTATAATATATATATTATTATAATATATATTATATATATATATAATATACTTTATATAATATATATATATTATATAATATTATATTTATTTTATAATATTAAGTTAAAATAATCAATTTAAATTTTTATGGGTAACCTAATATCACTTAAAATACTTAAGCTTTTATATATAACATAACTTTAACATTAACCTAAATTAACTTTAAAGGCTTATATACCATATCATTATAAAATATGTCCATATATATTATATAATTAATATATATATATATATATTATATATATATATATTAAATATATATATATATATATTACTTATATATATATTAATAATATATAGTATATATTAATATATTATAATTATATAATATTATATATAATATAATATAAATATATATATATATATTTAATAAATATATTGAACAAGGACTGTGGAACTGGTTCCCACTCCTCGACCCACTAACAATGGAATAAATACATATAATAATAATAGAATAAACATTTTAGACTCGGAATATACCTTTTACAGGACTATATTAAAATGCACACTCGCAGTGAAAGACAACTCTAAAATATTACATAACCATCACAAAATACTATCGTGAGCGCATATGATACTATATAAATGGAGTAGAATGAAATAAGATTGATGAGTAATTAATATATATATTATATATATATATATATAATTATATATATATATATAACATAAGATAACCTACATTTATTTTAAAATATATATATATATATATATATATATATATATATATATATAATTATTATACTTATATTATATATAATATTAATATTATTAATATATATATATATATATAATATATATATAATATAATATTATATCTATATAATATATATAATTATATATATATAAATAATATTAAATATATATATAATATATATATTATATATATATTAATATAATATAGTAATATATATATATAGTTAGAGATAATATAATACTCACAGGGGAGAAATTGAAGGCGAGAATTAAAGGTGAAAACTTTAACTTTTCGTATTTTATGAAACCTGCACATCGAGTATGTTGAGACCCATTCGAAACTACTGCGATAGAACCTCTATTCAGTATGTGGTCTTCGAGCAGGTCAGCCCTATCTGAGAATGAGGTTTTGAGCGTATATATATGGTGTTCGGCGGTAGCTTGTGTTAATGAGGTATAATATAGACAGTATAGGTATATAGCAATCTTAACTTGAAGAGATTCGAGATTCGAGCAATGTATAAATTGCAGGTCGAGCAAAGCTGAAGTGTGTTGTATTAGGTCTAAGTTCCATTATCCTGCATGTAGGGATGTGTTTATGTCCTCCATGAGTGCTTTAAACGGTTTGACAATAGGATCTCACTTCCTGATGTAATGGAATATGAGACTTGTAGTGCATTAGTGTGATTACAGTAGGCTGATGAGAAGGTGCCGGCATAGTGCGTATTAAGAAAATGGAAAAGGGTGGCCCCCTGCTTATTGTAGCGCAGAGAATTTGGTTTTGTGTAGGCAATCTTGATAGAGAAATTTGAGTAGTCTCCTGCACCACCTAGAATGATTTGAAGGCCCGATGGAAACAGAGGTAGTAGGTCTCTCGACACAGGATCACAGGTTATTTCCGTATACAAACTGTGATAAATATGCCCCTATAGGCCTGTAAGCTATAGAGGTGTCTTTAATTCTGATAATTGTAATTACTTCGTTAATCTTCAGTATTCTAATAGACCATTATACATACAGATCACGAATCACTTAGTCTTTCACTTCACTACATCCTTCACCATTCTTTATCTTACATTAGCTATTATACTTTGAGTCAATAAAATAAGCCCCTCTAGAAGCTTAAATGATTAAAAAATTTTTCTTTCTCAGTTTTCCCCTAATTTAAGAGCTTAGTTTACACTTTTAGCTTTTAGTTATAAAATAATAATTACTAGAAAATAAGGTTACCCAATTCAATCTTTTATCGCAAGCGTATGTAACGTATGGCGTACGACTTCGGGCCTGTAAACACGAAGCTGTCAGCTGTTAACAAACCAGGGTCTTGCGCGAATGCTCAGCGCGAGTTCAGTTAGGATTATAATCTCACAGAGATAATGCGGATGTATTCAGATAGACGCCCGCAATGTGAGAACACATAATAGCATCTTGATTTGTTTATACTTTATTTTTCTGACATGCTCTATTCGTAGAGAACACAAGAACTAAGGATAGCTGTTCAGATCGAGTTATAGAGAGACCGGGTCAGGTAGGCCTTTGCCCCAAGCGCAGATGTGCGTGTCTGGGCAAGAGGGATTAGCTTGGGTTCCGACCTTACAATCCTTTTGCGCTGATAAATGGCCAAGAGTAGTAACGCGGCTCAATTGAGAGAGTATGGTGTCTGAAATTGACAGGCTACTGCGAGCCATTACAGGAATAGTTGTGATGCGTGTTAATCCGAATCCGCATTACATTAGGGTCTTAGAATAATACTGTATCACACTGTACAAATATGATGTTCACGTAGTGAACCTATAGGGTAAAGGTATAGATTTCTAAAAAGGGTACTCCAGTTCAGATAAAAATATCTTACCCGGTTGTGTTGGTGACGGCAGTAACACGATGGAATAAAATTATAGTAAGCTGTGGAATTCTATTCGCACAGATCAGTTGCCCATGGTGAAGACCGAAAGGACCTAAATTGGGAGAATAAATAGTAATTAATGTTGCCTCCCAAATGAAAAGGGAATGGATGTAAGTTTGATTGTTAAGCCCGGTTGGTGCAGTTGTACTATATGCAGATCGCGATTTGTATCATTAGTGCGAGAAGCTTTGAGCGAGATAAATGAGACCTTCTTCACCTCTCACGAGGGACGTAGACACCACGTCTGCCGAGGGGCTAGCCTTCCGCAACGGCCAAAGCAGAGTTTATAGGAAGAAGTTAGCTAAGTGTAATCGAGAGAGCAATGCATGGGTTAGGCTTGAGTTATCGGGAATTTAAATATGACGCCTTCGATTCCTTGAGTCCGCTAAAACTGGTGATATTATCATAGTCCTGTGTGAATGGACGTGTAGTGGATTTCACTGGTTCACTGGGTTAAGAGCCCCTCTAAGGGGTGGGATTTTGACATAACGCGCAATCCAGGAAGAAACCCGAAAAGACTTCGATGTCGCCTTACTTTCATCGCACTATTGGTCTTTCCATTATATGATGTTTAAGTCGTGTATATGTATTACCTTTACCTATACGCTATAGTACTTGTTTCTTGATCTCTTTAGCCAGAGGATTTCGTAAAGTTTTCTTGCATTTTTTATAATGTGGGTCTCACCCTCAACAGAAGTAGCAAGTTCTAATTCAGCCCATCGCCCAGTTAGAGCTGCAGTAGACACCCTTAAGCATACGCTGGTTATCAGTATGCCTGCATTTTCCTTCATAACCGGTTTCAACTGCATGTTGGCGAAACCAACGGGCAGTCGGGTGGAAGATAGAGTCCGATTCGATGGGGCATAGCACGCTTCCGAGGGATTATGTACACAAGGGATTGGATTGATTAAACAAATAAGTACGTAGGGAGAGTAGTATGCTCACGTATGATAAACCGCGAATAACGTGGTGTTATTAATAATCTTTGACGATTAATATTGGATAATGATCACGAGGGTAACTCTACTATCCTGTGAGTAATCTAGTATGGGGGGGTGAGGGGGTATAGGGGGTATACCCTGCAGGAAACCGATTTAATGATTTTTTAATGCACTATGGGTAGAGAGAGGTGAAAATTAAAGAGATATAAAATTAGGAGTTTATTATGCACACGCCTCCGTGGGGGGATAAGTAATACATCGAATTCTGGCAATCAGATGCGTCCGCATTTAATATAGCGTCTCCCACAATAATAACCAAACGCTCGTTTGTCACAATTATCAATTTATGAGAGTAAGCCTCACTGTGCTTGTCTTAAACGGCTCTAAGTTTTCAGTCCGTGTCTGCCATTTATCCTACGTATCCACCAATGGTAGTCATTCACAATTCACCTGTTTTCATCTGCTTTACCATTCACCATTCCCCATAACCCTTTACACCTCAATAGCAGCATTCTATATAAATCTGCGTTCCTGCTTAAGCTATAGTCGCAATGATATATACGTATAACAGGTTGAGAAGATCAGCTACACCAATCTTGTGCACAGAGCAATAACTATTCACAATGCCTGATGTCCGTGCCAAACACAGCCATGGAAGAGGAAGACAACCTTTTTTCATAGGGGTATCAGGGTTTGGCGGGCCACGTCTATCATTCATCTTAATCATCTGTTCATTGATGTTAATATGTTCTTTGAGTAACGAAAACGTCAGCGTTAATAGGTTGAATATAGTATTCTTCAGCAGGTATCTGCCAGTATAAGCCAATTACGGGTTATATTAGTAGGATCTAAATTCTATTATCTTGAATTTACGACTCTCCTCCTAAATTCCTGTTGATGTCAATTTAAATCATCGCCTATTACCGTTTAAACTCCATAAGTTTAACCTATTAATATTATTTTATTCTATTCGTATCGATAATTTTCTCTCTACATTATCTGAGATTTCTGGATCCTAATATTATAGATTGGGACTACTAGAAGTACATTCTTCTAGACTAATGAAACCATCTATCTTATATATAGAATTCGATTAAAACACTAAGAGTTATTGAGTGATTTGATCTTATGTAGTTAAGCATCAATTCAATTCAAGTTTACAATATTCATTTTATAATTCGCGTAGGATATATGATATTTTACCTCTTGTAACTTTTCAAAACTTTATAACGTATTATGTATTATTATTTAATGCCGGTAATTATTTATGTTCACAATTCTCTGAGATAATTAAAGTGTATTTAAAAGGTTTAGCAATACCAGGCTTTATATATTAATACCTTTTTCTTTTTTTGTTTTGTTTTGAGGTTTAATTATAGATTAAGTTTAATTTTTATAGAGTTTTTTAAATGCAGAAAAAAGGATTAAATTTTATCAAAAATTTCGAACAAAGCAATGAAACTGCGAAAAAGGTGTGCTAGGTAAAAAAAAAAAAAATTAGCGATCTACTTCCACACTGTATTCTCTTTCAGGGAAATTCTAGTTCCTAACTCACTAATCAGGATTATTCTTCCGCAAGTTAGCCGGAATCTTAGATATATCAGGGAAGAACCTTCTTATACCCATCCACATAATTACAAATTCAGCACTCCATGAGCATCTAGGTAGTGTGTCCCTTACACATGACGACACATACTAAAAGCATGATTAATACATGCTCAAGAATATCGTCTTTTGAGAAATTAAATGTTTAACGATTAACCGCTATTTGTGGTCTGATAATATAGCATTCTTGGTGCCCAGTTTATAGGATACGACTTGTGGCTACAGTATTTCGGGATTTTTATGATTGATGTTGGCCCCATGGACGAGTGTCTCAGCCTTAGTCTTGCTATATTTATACCATTCGTAAACCTTTTTCTCATATATATAATATATATATTTGTGTCATCAAACTTATTTACGCTGCCATTGTGGTGCAGTGCAGCAACTAGTATTTCGGCTTTCTTATGGGCCTCAGAGAACTTGAAGAGATAATTGATAAAGTAAAACTGAATATCTACAGTGCAATCTCTGATGATTAACTCCTTCAGATACTTGCTATATAATCCAGATAATAAACAACCTCTATTAACGCTTGGATTCCACATCTTAATACCCTAGCATAAACTAGTTAATTCATATTACCTATGAGATTCTTTAACTATCCATACACTCATAGCCATACAAGCATGCCCTCACTAGAAGGTAGGGTTAGCATATCAGTAACAGTAGCGATTTTAATTAATGCCCATCTATGACGCTGATTTAATTGTTGTATTGATTTCAAATATCATAAGTTAGATAGGTGTAGACATGCTTTACTTATCTTTCACAATGTGCGCAGCAGCGGGAATCTTTTTAATGCTTCCTTCAAGTAGCAATTCACATGTTTTAAGTACGCACAGTGCACTTTCATATTACTTTTCATATTATACGTCTACTAATAATACATAGCTAAGTAGAGGGTTATAATTTGTACATATACTTATTGCATTTGATTTACTTTCTTTACCAGCCTATTATATCTATTTATCTATAATAATCTATCTAGCAAATAGGGCTAGTGCAATACTACTATTACATAGAGTTTTTAGAGGATAGTACAATATATTATCTAACCTCTAAGGAGACATTTATTAGAAGACTTATCTTTTTATAATAATATATACATTATTATTGTATAAGAGTCTACCTAGGGATATTAATAGCAAGATAGTATAATTATTATAGCATTATGCTTAGATATATATAATGTGCTAGCTAATAATTATTAAACTATATTATACTATACGGTTTATATATATATATTACTATTATACTTCATAATAATTATATATATATACTATATACATATGTAGGAATAATATTAAATATAACCACTGAGGATTAGTCTAATATAATATATATCTATTATAAGTGACACAATACTCTTCGTTAAATTATTTATTAAATTCTTATTGATTATATTATTTGTATTATTTTATTATTATTTAATTATATTATTATATTATTATTATTATATTATTTGCAATTTTATTATATTTATTATCTACAGGACAAGTCCCATATCATTTACCAAAACGTCACTTTTATCCATTAACTGATTTACCGTTAGTTAAATAGGACAATAAAGTACATTTCTTAGAGAGACTTGACGGAAGTAATTATGGCTAAAGCTAAGGTTACGCTGGTGGAGAGAATTGTACAAGAAAATGGAATCCGGATTCACATAGAGTTAGAAGAATCCATGCATATATTAATATACACTATTATATTATATATATATATATATATTATATTATTTTTTTTTTATTTTATTTTTTTTGTTTTTTGGTGGAGAATCTTTGGTGTGTCAGGAGACAAGAACTTCGGAACATCACCACAGAGAAAACATGAACACGTGAACTCAAAGTCGATCCGACGTGTTAGCTCAAAATACTGACATATGTCAAAGGACAAAGATTTGTGACATTAGAATGAAGGAACAAGTTCCCTTAATGGAGAGAGTAATATTATAATAAACCTGTTTTAGTAAAACATATATTATAGAGGATAGATATATCGCTGGATGAAAATAACGACAATTTAAACTAATAAAATAGAATTTATTTTATTTTACTGTTAGACCATTATTTAATTTTATTCAGTCTGTTTTTTTAACTTTATAGTTTAATATATATACAACTAAAGGAACTGTATAATATGGAAGAATCATGTGTTATTGAATTCAATATGTGGAAATTTCCTCCGCAATTGTAGTTTTAATTAAAAGGAAAATAAAACAGCAAAAAAAAAAAACTAACTATTTTTACATCTAATGATTGGTAATACAATTATCACCAAAGTTATCAAAAATATCGAGGTTTTATAAAATATTATAAAACATTTTTTTATGTAACTTTTTGATTTCAATGTTTTATTTCATTTTATTTTATTGTTACTTTATTGTTATTTTTTATTTTATCAATTATTTTATAATTTTAATTTATTCATCGTGGCTATGATATATACTTTAACTCCCATATATTGTCACTTTAAAATCCCACTTCCAACACGTATGATTTAGCATTTTGAACTTTTCCAATTTCTTTACACATATAGATGAAGAAACAGGAATCACAACCAGATTCGACAATGTCAGGCAAGTTCAAATAAATTTTAAAAGTATTGTTAGTTCAAATTTTTAAAGCATAACATAACATAAGCCATTGATTCCCAAACGGGGGAAAAATTACCCCCAGGGTTTAATTTATTAAATTAAAAAAATGTCTGAATCATTTACCCTCAAAAATTAAACTATTAGATTAACACTAATTATGTCTATGACTTTATCATCATAATTTCAATTAATAATGAATTTTTCTTCAGGGACTCTACTGATAAAATTGCAAACATCAAACCACATAGGTAACCCATTTATTTTGCAACATGCATGACGGCAATGTAAGGCATGGTTAAATTGGTTATGATCATCGATAGACATTTACATTTTATATTCTATATTATTTTTAGCTTTTCTTTGTGCTGATGTATGAGTGTACCTCGATATCACTTGATGGTCATCATAAACATTTATTTGTTCAATGTTAATGAATAAACAAATGGTAATAGGATAAATATTAAGTTGCGGGCTTAATAAATAATTTTCTTCGAATGTCTGTATATTTTCATGTTCTGATAAATGTTACTACAAGTCAGGGGTTCTCAATTTTTTTCACGCTAAGTACCCCCAGAGTTATCAGACCATTGTCCTGTACCCTTT
>JABUQX010047953.1:22500-27500 GCA_015478945.1 Trachelipus rathkii
CCAAAGCAGAAGTGAAATGGTACCACAAAGGTAAAGAAATTTTTGATGGGGACAAGTATGAAATTAAATCCCTTGGAAATGGAGTGCACAAACTGGTCATTAAAAATGCCCAAGCTGATGATGAGGGAGAAATTAAGGTTTGTTTGAACTCTTAATATGTAAATAATAGTTAAATATGTTAAAATATATGTGTAGTTTCCCTTTGTCAATAGCATCTAATTTGTCGCAATTAAACTTGGACGTAAAGTAAATATAGAAAAAAGTAATTGTAAGCTATCTGGTATCGCAAATTAAGATAAATTAAAGATTCAAATGATTTTGATGAGAATTATCCACTCAAATTAGAAATTTTTATGCTTGTATTTTTCTGTATTATTTTATTTAAAAACAAAGTAATTTTTTCTTAGGCTGAGAGTACTGGTATGGCTACCGCTTGTCAACTCAGTGTTGGTGAGGGTGAGAAGCCTCCAGTTATCAAACCAGAGGAACCCATTGAAGGCCCAGTCACCAAGCCATTCGCATTTGAAGTTCCTTATACAAGTAAGCAATATATAAACAAAAAAGAAATAAAAAGTAGAAGTAAGTGATCTACAAATGCAATGCTTCTAATCAAATTTATATTTTACAGTTCCTGGACCAAGACTTACCAAAGTGGAAGCTAAGCTCCTGAAGAATGGTAAACCAATCCCAGCAAAGGACATTGAAATCAGTGTTCAAGAAAAAGTGGTTAAGTTTACCATAAAGAAACCAACCAGAGAAGATGCTGGAAGATTCACCATTAAAATGTCTAATGGAGCGGGCGTTAGCTCCAAAGATGTTAACTTGAATATGCAAGATAAACCCAGTCCACCAACTAATATAGAGGTACATTTTATTTTGATGACAAAGACAGTTCTATAAAGATACGGAACAATATAAAAAAAACCATTTAACTTTGTTGTCCCCAAAAGTAAAAACCAATAATAATAATAATTATATTTACTTTGAAAATGAGACAGAGTAGATGTATTAGAAAAAAATAAAGAAATTTTTTTTTATTAAAGATACATTTCAAACTTTATTAAATATGGATTGAATACTACTTCATAGTGCTTTCCAGTCAAACGAAGCAACAGAAGATAAATTCGTCCAGATTTTACCAACTAGCCACTTTCATTATTATTATTATTATTATTATTATTATTATTATTATTATTATTATTATTATTATTATTATTATTATTATTATTATTATTATTATTATTATTATTTATATTATTTATTATTATTATTATTATTATTATTAATTATTATTTATTATATTATTATTATTATTATTATTATTATTATTATTATTATTATTATTATTATTATTATTATTATTATTATTATTATTCCCGTAAACGTAAACGCCTTACTGTGATGGGGGCTCAGATACCTTTTTTGAATTGTATCTGCGGAGACTTACGTTAATATTTTTGATTGATTTCTCCCCCCATCTTTTTGTTTAATGGTCCTCCTACATCCCCTTTATATTATTATCTTTATTCTTTCTTCAGTATCCTCCTTTTTATTTCCCAAGATTGGGAGTAAGGTGCGTAGCATGCATCGGAAAAGAAAAGCAGTAGAAGAATATGACAAAAGTCGAAAAGAAAGCCCAGCCTTACCGCTCCCTCTGTATCATTAATTAGTGAGAACTCGTCGCAGTCAAAAAATCCACCCTAGAGCTTCATGGGACCGCGATGAACCCTCACTATGGTAGATCGTCAATGTAAGGGTTCATACTTTGGCCCAGGTGGGCTACAACCATACCCCCTCACAAAACCCCGCCATTCACTCCTGTTATACACCTTTCTTAACAGCTTTCTTCTCGCCTCTACCAAACTCAACATTCTCTCCTTCAGGCATTCCTTTACGACTCAATCCACTTTTTCTTCGGTCTCCCAGCCGTCGATTCCCAACACACTCGCCACAATATATCCGCTTAACCAACCGGACTACCATTGTCATCTTTCCACCATGGACCAAACCATTTACCATACTTTCATTTTTATTCTCTCATTTACCGCCTTCTTCAACCACACACACTCTCTATACGTTTCATTTCTGCAATTTTATTAATTCCTTCTCATCACCTACACACCGCCTAAGATTGTCCATCTGAAGCATTGAACTTTAGATCTTACTTCTTATTCCAGACCATAGTCTCACTACTATACAATAAACAGGTAACAACATACCCTACATGTAAGACCCTAACACACTTAAGACTTAGTCCCTTTATCATTCACGCAAAGATTTAATTGGCCACAGCGCACCTTCGCTCTGCAATTCACAACTTCGTACTTCATCCGGCATCATCCGTTTCCCTTTTCTCATCCAACATATATACTAAAATATTTAAACTCAGACACTTGTTCCAGCTGCTTACCATGTAACGTAACTTCACAATGAGGATTGTCCTCACTCACAACCTTAACCTTATTTTTATCTACCTTTATTCCTAACCCTTTCTTTTATACATCCTGCCAAATCTCTACACCAATCCTCTCAAACTCTCTTCAGATTCGCCACACAAAACAATATCATCCGCATATAATATTCAGCATATTCCACTCAACTCTCCAATTTCTCAATCATTCTAACAACCGATTCCCTGCCAACCCCAATCGAATTCTTTCATAGACCCCATCCATAACAAAAACCAGGAGACATAGCACAAACCGCTGTTTCACTTCCGCTATTTAGATCCTAAACCAATTCACCATTGACACCATTTTATTCTTACATCACGGCCTCACTATCATCATACATACTTTTAATTCCATCCAGAAGCCTACCACAACACCATAATATCACTAGCACCTGCATACAGCTTCCTATTAACGCCTATATTACCCTGTTGCAGTCCATAAAACTAAATACAATTTATTCTCTTTCTCCCTCATTTTCTCAATTCATTTTTCAATGTAAAGACTTTGATCGCACACATCCTCTACACTTCCTAAAGTTCCAACGCACTTGTTCTTCAACAATAGTCCTTCAGATCAGCTGAGCACTCCTTTCACACCAAAATACCAGCAATATACTTCCCTACAACACTCAATAAACTTTCCCCTTATAATTTCTACAGTTCCCTTGGAACCCTACCCTTATATAAGGTACTATTTCATGCTCTCCTCCAATCCCTTGGAACTATACCCTCCATAAACGCTTTATTACACAACTTCCAAATCCAATCAATCACCATTATTATTATTTATTATTATTATTATTATTATTATTATTATTATTATTATTATTTTTATTATTATTATTATTATTAAATTATTGATAATAATTAATACATTCTAACCATAATTATAATTATACAATTCAAATTGTTATTATTATTATTATTATTATTATTATTATTATTATTATTATTATATTATTATTATTATAATTATTATTATTATTATTATTATTATTATTATTATTATTATTATTATTATTATTATTATTATTATTATTATTATTATTATTATTATTATTATTTTTATTGTTATTTATTATTATTGCTGTCATTGTCTTTATTTTATGCATGCCGTTCTTATTTCCTGTCCTTTCTCCTCCATTTTCTATTCGTACAACCCTGCGTATTGATGATCTCTTCTGAGAGTCTCCCCAGTTTCCTCCTCTCTATGCATATTTTATGCCTATCTTGCCTTCCTCCCCCTGTGAGTGAAGGTACAGGTCAAAAACCGGTTGTTCTAGCCTTTCTTCGGGCTGCCTTCTTCTAACAACTGAGGAGGCTGTCCCACACTTGGGTGTTAAATCTTGGGCTTTGGGTCTTATGTCAATGGTGCACAGCTATTATTTTGCTGGCTCGAGCGAGACCATCATAATCCTCTTTATTGACCACTTGCTTTGGTTGTTACTTCCATTTTCACTTTCCTCGACCATCCTTAGTGAACGGTCATGCAGCATGATTTCAACTCCACCTTTTTAACGTGGGTTTATCCACCTCTTGCTGTTTTCATTTGGATTCAATCTTTAACCAAGGCAGAGACACACCCGGTACAATGAGGGATTCCTTTATATACCATTAGAAAATCCATAGCGACTCTATATCAATTTACACCGATGGTTCAAAGACAGAAGGAGGGGTTGGGGCATCGAGTGTATTTCCGGGATTCACTGCATCACATACCCTTCCACTTTATTCGTCTGTTTTCTTGGCTGAACTGATAGCGGTGTCTATGGCATCAAACAGAATCAGTACCATCACACCAGAAATTAACTATACCATCTTTTCCGATTCTAGAAGCGCTCTCCAGGCGTTGCATGGCAGATTGACAAGAAACCCTTTGGTCTCTTCTATTCAAAGGTTCCTCTGTTCGTTGAATTTGATTTGAGAAATCAAAGTATTGCGTTCTGTGGGTCATGGAAACGAACAAACCGGTAGAGAGGCCAAACACGCGTTGAATGTCTAGTACCTTCCTCCGACTGTGTACCTGGAACACTTCCCTTTTATAGATTTTTCCAACATGGTTTCCTTTCTGGATGGCGGACATGTTGGGCAGAGGATACTCGTAGCGCTAAGCTACGGAATGTCAAACCCATCATTGGATGGTGGTCATCTTGTAGAAAGAGTCGCCTCCTGGAGGTGGTCCTGGCTCGTTTGAGCCTGGGTCATACCAACCTCACCCATGGATTCCTTATGACGCGGATGGATCCCCCGCCCTGCCCATATTGTTCCTACATTTCCCCTCTTACGGTCGTTCATATCTTTGTGGGTTGCCTGACCATCTTAGCCCTTAGAAGCAAGTTCTTCCCTGATGTGCTCACTATACCAATCCAGCATCACCTTTCGCACATCATATTCGAATCCTTTCACTTTCGTAGTGACCGAGTTTTTGCTTTCTTTTTGTAACTGAACATAAGTAAGATCTAACGCTTTCTGTACTGTTCATGTGTCGTTTTGTTTAGGGATTTCCCCTGGTGTTAGTATACAGTATAGCAACATTCCAGTGTGCTGT
>JABUQX010047953.1:42500-47500 GCA_015478945.1 Trachelipus rathkii
AAAACAACAAAAATAACTAATATATCACGTCATCATATCAATGGCGTCACTCAAAGCCTCTCATTGAACCCTTCTGACGTCATAAACGAATACTGATGGCTGATTGGTTTGCCTGCCATTTCGCACTCTTAGGAGAAATGCCAGTCCAGGCAATCAGCGATCAGTATTCCTCAGACGTCACTAAGCCCCTCCCCTTTTTATATTTGCTTGTTTTTTGTTTGTTGTTGTTTAATGTTTCTTATCCTTAGCATACACATGCACGGCATGTACATGTGTACTTATTTACTTTCATATGTGTACGCGTTTATTTCTGTTGTTTTCGTTGCTAGGTGTTTGGTTGCGTCCGAGCTTTGGCGAAGACACACATACAGAGACAGGCAGAGAGACGCACGCACACCATGATAGTTTAGAAATGACTTCATATCTTAGTTTTTGCCGTTTGATGATGCGTATGTATGTACTCTACTGGTATAATATATACTATATATATATATATATATATATATATATATATATATATATATATATATATATATATATATATATATATATATATATATTTATATTTATTATATAATATATATATATATATACATATTTATATTTAATTTACTTTAGTTAATGTTTAAATATATTTTTAACTAATTTTCTTTTCATACTTTAATATCCCTAATTATTTTTATTTAAATTAAATTAGTTTTAGCTTTTAAATAATAGGATAGCGCAACCTATGAGCTTATAGAGCAAAATGTATGCAGTCGAATTCGAACCATGTTCTATCGCATGAAAGGCAAGCATTTTACTGCTGTACCAAACTTGGTAATTCCTTACGTTCACATTTTTATTTCAAATGTTTAAACGCTAAGCGGGCACTTTGTGTTATCTCTTTACCGATAAGACCTAAGATAATTTCTCCGAATAGATATGCTTTTGGCTTTGAGATTATTGCAAAATCTTTCAATAGATGGAGTGAAACAATTCAGGAAGCGTCATGAGGAGCGTGTTTCCCGCAAACATTTGTGGGTGGCGTGAAGGATTGAAGTGTTTGTAATTTGGCAGTGTCAGGACTGATGCCGTTATTTGAAATGTGGAAGCCGCGGAAAAAACGCTTGTTTGGAAATAAGTGACATTTAGAGAGTTTTATGCGAATCTATTTTCCCGAAAAGAATTCAAAACTTTAGTGATATTTTGAAAGTGAGATGATATTGAGTGACCTATGATCATTACATCATCAAGAAATACTCTGCAAGCTGTGTCTAAGAGATGGGAGAGAGCTAATTCCATTGTGCGGACAAAAACAGGAGGTGCGTTTGAGAGACCAAAATTTAATCTGGTGGGGCAAAATTGTCCCTTTGGAGGTATGGTTGTGATTCCGCTTCAATTTCCAGTGCGTGATAAGAATCGGGGAGGTCTACTGTGGTAAAGAGGGAGTTTTTACCTAATGTGTTGAGGAGATCATTTGTGCATGGTAGATGATAGCGATTTAAAACTAAGTGAGAGTTTATATGCCTGCAATCGGCCACTATTCTGGGACGGAAAGAGTTCTATTTGCGAGAACTGTGTGGAGAAGAAACTAATTTTTATGTAACCATTTTTGGAGAGAATTTGAGACCCATTCAACTATATGTGCAAGATATTTGTGTGGAAGGTGGTATTGTGGACGATATAATACTTTAGGGGCGCCTGGTTTTAGTAGAAGAGAGAATTTATATAAAGGGCAGATTTGGACTTCGTCATTGTCGAAAGCAATGACGTTTTTAAATGAGAGAAGTTGTAATATAGCTCACATTCTCCCTACACCGTAAGTCACTTATTATTATCATTTAGAATATTTATATCGAAGTTTAAAAAAAAATCATAACACCAAAAAAATATTAAATTATCGCTTCATTATATCAAAGTACGTTACAATGCATAAAACACCTTTGACCTAAAATTTGAAAATTGCAACAGCTGATCGCAGCTGATTAAACGGTTGAGTAAGATCGTTTCCTCAAAAATGAAATTTCCTCTTCGCTGATTGGTTCTTTTAATCTTCTAGCATTTGCAGCGTTTCCGAGTTGAATGCTTACACAGTCCGAATACAAAAATTCGGTAAAGCAGCTTATATTAATAAAGAAACGTTCTTTTTTCTAAGATATTTACACTTTTTGCACACGCACCTAAACACCACACACACACACACACACACACACACACACACACACACACACACACACACACACATATAATATATATTATTATATATATATATATATTTAAATATTATATATATATATATTATATATTATATATATATATATATATATATATATATATATATATATATATATATTATATATATATATATAAATATATATATATATATGACATTATCCGATTTAGCGAATTATCGTGAAACTGAAGAAGTTTTCCAAATTGAGAAGTTGATAAGGTAACTTCAAAGATTAAAAGGAGACATAAGAGACCAAAGAGCAAATATGCTAACCTCCCCCCTCCCCTAATACAGGCTTTCCCCCTTCAGTGGGGGCAATAGGTTAAAAAAATAGAAAAGAAAATTTTGGATTTAAAAGAAGTGCAAAAAGGCTTCGTCAATGAAAAAAAAGGGGAAAGCCGAAAAAAATAATATTTGGATTTAAAACTACGCACACAGGCACAATCTCTCTCTCTCTCTCTCTCTCTCTCTCTCTCTCTCTCTCTCTCTCTCTCTCTCTCTCTCTCTCTCTCTCTCTCTCTCGTGTCTGCCTGCCTGTCTGTCTGCTTCTCTCTCTCTCTCTCTCTCTCTCTCTCTCTCTCTCTCTCTCTCTCTCTCTCTCTCTCTCTCTCTCTTTCTCTATCTCTCTCTCTCACACACACACACAACATATTAAAAGTATAAAAAAGCATATGTGAATAAAGAATGATTTTCTTTTTCTTAAATGAATCCTCGCACTTCATTGGGATTGCCCTATTATAGGGGAGGGAACTACTCTAGGTTATTGCTACCTATGATCCGGACGAGAGATCGAACCCTGACCTTTTGCTTTGCTACTCAGTTGCTCAGCCGTGGTACCAATAAAAAAACAAAATAAGATGGTTTACACCTTAAGGCGTACATGATGTGAGGATAGGTGGAACGATAGATAGATAGATAGATAAATAGATAGATAGATAGATAGATAGATAGATAGATAGATAGATAGATAGATAGATAGATATGATAGATAGACATGCAAATATATATATATATATATATATATATATATATATATGCATTTATGTAAATTATATAATGTAAATATACTCGATGTATATATATTATATATATGTTTTATTATAATTTATATATATATTATGTTATATTTATTATATCTTTAATTATCAATTAATAAATATATATATATAATATAATCACATTATATATTATTTATATATATATATATAATATATATATATATATATAGTATATATAAATATAATAATATATATATATATATATATATATATATATATATAGAGAGAGAGAGCAGGGAGAGGACACGCATACCGAAGCGATGAAATTACCTCCCATTTTTAATGGTGCACTTTTCTCTTTTGCGTTCATATTCTTCACACACTCATCCTCCAGGCAACATATTACTAACCACCCATTTACCACATATCAAATTTACACATGATTAAAAGTACACAACCCCACTTCTAGATAACAACCTTTACAGCATCCCTACATACTCAATTCCCTGTGTGCGGGGGAGAAAGAATTGCCCACATCGTATGTCCTGCCGTGTCGTAGGTCGACTAAGGGCGGTGTAGTTGGGTTGGCTGCCCACTACGCACTTATCTCTTGCTAAGGAATGCTAATGCATGCCTCGGAGATGGTCGTGATCGCCGTAAACGACCTTCTAATTTTTGGGCGAAATTGTATGAATCGTATGGGTACATGAATGTCAGAGGAATAAATGTTGAGGAGAAAAGAGGAGAGAGGTGATGGATGTATTTAGAAAGGGCAAATTTGATTTGCTCGCTGTGACTGAAACAAAGATGAAAGGAAAAGGTTGAAATTAAGTGGTGTGGTGTGAAATGTGTGTGTGCTGGTGTGGAAAGGAATGAGAGAGGGGGAGAGAAGGAGTTGCAATTTTGATGAGTGACTTGTGGTACAGAGCTATGGTAGACTTTGTGTGTGTGAGTAATAGAATTCTAATGGTTAAATTTAAGTTTGAAAAGGTCAAGGTATGTGTGGTTGTGACGTATGGTCCATCTGAAGGAAACGTTGAAGAGAGTACGATTTTTTGGGATAATCTGAATGATGTTCTGGATAGGGTGAGTAGGAGCTTCAGATTGATAGTGTTGGGGGACCTGAATGGTTGGATAGGTGATCAAAAAAGGGATGATATAACAGGTAGTTTTAGGGTGTCGGGAGAAAATGAGGATGGTAGGAAGGTGATTGATTTCTGTGAAGAGAGAGGTATGTGTGTAAGTAATACTTTCTTTAAACACAAGAGTATCCATAAGTATACAAGAGTTGGTGTAGGTAGAGATGGTATCGAAGTGAAAAGTATGATTGATTTTGTGTTGGTGAAGAAGGAGATATTGAAGTATGTGTTGGATGTTAAATCAGTGAGGGGTTTAGGAATGGGATTATCGAATCATTATGTTGTTCTATGTAAAATTAAGTTAGTGGGGCTTGGATGGAGAGGAAGGTGATACGAAAGGAAGTTGGGTAAAATTAAGAGTGAGAAGTTAAGTGAGCAAGAAAATAAAATAAAATTATTTAAGACAGCATGTGTGCCAACTGTATTGTTTGTGATGCATAATTTCTGAACAAATCTGGGGGAGCAATGAAGGAACAATGTTAGTAAGTTGCAAAGGAAAAGTGTGTGGATGTGCTTAAGGAAGAAGTAAGAAAGTAACAGCGAATGGTGGAATGAAGAGGTGATGAAAGCGGTTAAAGGTAAAAAAGAAGCGTGGTTGAATGTACTAAAAGCAAATGATGAAGTTTCAAAAGAAAGATGCTTGGAATT
>JABUQX010047954.1:2500-5000 GCA_015478945.1 Trachelipus rathkii
AATAAATATTCGAAAGTAGGCTATATGTACGATTTGAGTAGCACTTTATTTCAGTAAAATAGGTTCATACCTATAAATTTATTAAAAAAACATTATTTTACATTTATTTGTTCAATTAGTATTCATTTAAAAATTAAGTAATTATTTAAAATTAATTAAAATATATAATAATTAAATAGTTAAAATTCTTGAAAAATAGCCGACATTTATGTTTTCAAGCAGAATAACAAATTAAGAGCATCATCTGGCAACCCTCAATTTTTTTATCGAAGTGTCGCGTAAAAGTAACCTTTTACCATATGTATATGCATATATATGTATGTATATAACATATATATATATATATATATATATATATATATATATATATATATATATATATATATATATATATCATATATAAACCGTTAAACAACGCACAAATGTTCTGATCCACAATTTTCTAAGGGTTCAAAAAAATTCTAAGTTCAGAAAAAAGTTAAGTTAAATTTTTTTTTTTTTTAATAAAATTGTTTAGTGGCAAGCTTCTGGCATAATTCCAAGCTTGCCACTAAAACCTGCTGCTAAACAAGGCACCACGAACACAGTCTCAATAGTCACTGTCTTCCACTGCCTGTATATATATATCTCCTCTCTCTTTTCTCTGTATATATGTATATATATATATATATATATATATATATATATATATATATATATATATATATATATATATATATATATATATATATATATATCCCAGGTCTATATGAGCAAGAATTGCCTGTTTGAGGTGTCACAGCTAAGCTGAAATATTTTCCTGATGGGAAAAGTTCTATTTCCACCACTTCCCATCTCATTGTTGAGAGAGAGAGAAAGGCTTAACTATCATTTAAATTATTTAGCTACATTGGAGAATAACCTAAAGTACCTTACCTTTTTAACAGTTTTTGTCTTTCATTCACTCACTATATTTAGAAATGTTTTTTTTCACTCTTTAATAGGCCCATTACGAATACGATTCGCTGAGGCGCACCATATGCCACCATATTTCCACACTGAAAGTTGCAAATCAACGCTCGCATAAATATTGGAGGGAAAATTTTAACAACAATTTTTTTTTTTTACTTATATTATGTATGATGCTTTAAAAACATATATATTTTTTACTTTTAAAATATTTTAGCATTATTTCGTAATAAATTTTTAAGATATATTCCTTAATAAGTAAAACCGATGAACTTTATTAAAAATTGTTAGAACCCTTTCGTTCGTATGGAACCCTTTGGCATCGTGGAGAACCATCACAATATGTGAGAAACCGCGCTTTTCATCGTGAAGAACCATCTGGTTCTACTCAGAACCCATTGGTTCTAAATGGAACCCATTAGAACCTTTTTTTCTAAGAGTGTATGTAATATGTTTTGATAATTATATACCCGTGAACTCGTAAGTGAACAGTGAAATATTTGCCTTGTAGGCTTGTAATGGTGGTGTGGATACCAGTATGTCTTCGAGTTTTACCTTTTCACGTATCTCACACAGTATCTAAGATAAGTGATTGTCTTCAAAATGTTATGGAAGGATTCAATATTCCTGCTAATAAAATTCATGTTATAGTAAGGGATAACACACCTAATATGGCTGCAGGAGTTACACAAGCAGGATTAGAAATTACCTTGCTTTTTTACACTCTTTGGCTTTTCAAAGTTCTCCAATGATGCCATATTTGAGACAAAAGAGCACTAAAAAAAATATATCCATATGCAAACAAATCGTAGGTCATTTTAATCACTCGCCTAAGCTATTGCCAAGTATGAAGAATATCAAACTAGATTTAATTTACCACAGCACACATTTATTCAGGATATACAAACCAGATGTAATAGACAGTATCATATGCTTTCAAAAATTTTTTGAACAAAGACGGCTCTCATTTCATATTGCAATGATCATTCAAAACCTGTATGCTTAGAACAATGGAAAGTTCTTGAAAAAATTGCTAAAAATACTTAAAATTGTTTGTACAAATTTATTGAGCCACAAGAAATCAATGGCATCGGCAATAATCCCAAATATGAAAATGATTTGCATTTTTTTTTTTTTTTTTTGAAAGAGAAAAAAAAAACTATTTGAGGGACTTGGGTCTACAGTATCAGCATGGAAAAATTCAGTAAAAAAAGATTCAGCATTTACTTTACTGATAAGAATCTTGTGCTTGCTACCTATCTTGATCCACGCTTTAAAATTACATTCCTTGAGGATGATTATAACAATATAAAAAGTGGAAGATATTCTTAAGCAATGGATGTGCGAAGATATATGTTGTATAAAGGAAAGGAAAACAGTTTCGTCTACTTTAAACCAGTTTTCAGATTGAGCCACAAGGAATCAATGGCATCGGCAATAATCCCAAATATGAAAATGATTTGCATTTTTTTTTGAAAAGAGTCAGAAAAAAAGAACTATTTGAGGGACATAGGTCTACAGTATCAGCATGGAAAAATTCAGTAAAAAATAG
>JABUQX010047954.1:12500-29662 GCA_015478945.1 Trachelipus rathkii
TGAAATAGCACGGACGGACGAGATATAAGCTGTTCGAATTTTTTAGCGCACATGAAAAGCTTCCTTTTTGATACGGTAACTACTCTATAAAATAGGCTATTTGGAAGTTTAAGAGCATTTAATTTTTTAATATTTTATTGAATAATTGTGTACAAAACTATCTTCATTTGAACAGATATTCCCTTATATCTAAATTGTAATTAAAAAAAAACTAATTAGATTTTATAGGGTGTGCGGCGCACACCTAGCACCTATGGAGGAAACGCCCCTTATATATATATATATATATATATATATATATATATATATATATATATTTTATATATATATATATATATTATTTATATATATATATATATATATATATATATATATATATATATATATATATATATATATATATATATATATATATATATATATATATATATATATATATATATATATATATATATATATATATATATATATATATATATATATATATATATATATATATATTAATGTAATTTTTTCATTTTTGAAATTTGCGGTCAATTTGCTGTCACTATCGTGGTAAATCGGTAAAGCGACAGAGTCGCATGGCACAGTGCCCGGATTCGATCCTTCGTCCTGATCCTAGATAGCAATTATTTAAAGGAATTTCCGTCCTAGAAAAGGGTACTGACAGTGAGTTATGAACTTATAAAAGTAATGTTGCATGTGTAATAAAGAATCCCTGCAAAATCCTGTCATTTATTGGAATGAAATTAAAATTTAGATCTCCCTTTTTTTATATTAAGATTGGCACTGTCATCTTACGGGCATTGCCACATTAAAGGAAGGGAATGTTTAGGTAGCGACTTACCCTTTCCTTTCACCAGGTATCCCCATTAAAAATCTTTTGATGCCGCTCACCCCTTTTAGTTATCTTTGATGCAGCCGAAACTCTTCAATTTTCTTTTTACAGCGGACCCTTAACTATCCTTTAATGCCGCATACCCCTCTAATTATATTTAACATCTCTTCTTTAATTATCTTTTGATGCCACGGACCACCTTTAATTATTTTATCTTTTGATGCCACGGACCCCATTTAATTATATTTTGACAGACCCAATTTAATTATCTTTAATGCCAACGAACCCATTTAACTATCTTTTGATACCACAGACCCCATTTAATTATCTTTTGATGCCACGACCCCATTTAATTATATTTGGATACCACGAACCCCCTTTAATTATCTTTTAATGCCACGGACCCCATTTAATTATCTTTTTGATGCCATAGACCCTATTTAATTATCTTTTGATGCCACAGACCCCCTTTAATTATCTTTTGATGCCACGGACCTCCTTTAATTATCTTTTGATGCCACGGACCCCATTTAATTATCTTTTGATGACACAGACCCTATTTAATTATCTTTTGATGCCACGGACCCCATTTAATTATCTTTGGATACCGCGAACCCAGTTTTATCATCTTTTGATATCGCGAACCCTTATTAAAAAAATTTTGTTACCGCGGACCACCAATACTTGACTCGAAATTTAAATCGCAAAAGTTCATAAAGTATCTATTTAGTGTTTCTCATTAACATTTTGAGAGCAAGTAGCATTTTACATTCATTTAATTATAATTAATGAGAAGGCTGGTGCTCCATTTCACTTTCAAGCCATATCATATTGGGCTTAATAACTGAAATCTGATTTTTTTTATTTAAAACTTTCATGTCTTATATTTGTGTGTGTGTATGTGTGTGTATGTGTGTGTGCGAGTATTTTATATTTTAAATCCTTCATTCATTTTTTTTTTTTAACTACAAGACATCATAACATGTTTTTAAGCTTACGTTGACTCCCTTTGAAGACCCCGCTGACCCCATGGGTTAAGAACTGCTGTCCTAAAAAGTTTCCTTCCAGGGTTGGCATGAGGGGTCGAAAGAACATCTTCAAACAAGCTAGTCAAACTTTATCTTTATGCCCCGGTGGCAGTACTAAGACGGTAACTTAATTGTTTGACTGAGGCAGTTCTGATAAACTCGTTTTATCTGCAATTTAAAAATACATAAATAATTATTTATGTATATGTATATATGTATAATTATTCATGTATTATAATACATAAATAATTATACATAAATCCATAATTATTTATGTATAATACATTGTCTCTGTTTTTCTTTACCGTGATATGTCTGAGATTAATTTTTCCAGCTTAATTTAAAAATGCGTGATAATACATTACTCTTTATTTTCTTGTTACTTGACCTTTTCTAATTTTATCTGCAATTTAAAAATACATTATAATATATCGCCCTCTCTATCTTTCTTGTTACTTGATCTTTTTCTAATTTTATCTGCAATTTAAAAATAAATTGTAATACATTACTATCTTTATCTTTCTTGTTATTTGGTCTTTCCTAATTTTATCTGCAATTTAAAAATACATTATAATACATTGACATCTTTATTTTTTTTGTTACTTGATCTTTTGTAATTTTATCTGCAATTTAAAAATACATTATAATACATTGTACACCTTATCTTTCTTGTTACTTGATCTTTTCAAATTTTATCTGCAATTTAAAAATACATTATAATACATTGACATCTTTATCTTTCTTGTTACTTGATCTTTTCTAATTTTATCTGCAATTTAAAAATACAGTATAATACATTGACATCTTTATCTTTTTTGTTACTTGATATTTTTCTAATTTTATCCGCCTTTAAGCATTAGGAATAACTGAAAACATTTTTAAAAGTAAGTAAGATTTTCTAAGGCTGATTTTACAGCCATCACAACTGTATAACAATACTAATATCTTTATTAAAAACAATACTATTATTGCCACTAAGATAGTTATTTCAATTATTATAGTAATATTTCACATGAATTAATACAATTAATTAAATCATAGGTACACTGAGAGAAATGTATGTTTAAATTAAATATAAATATTTTATTTTCAAATAAAATATTTGTTTTAAAATAAAATATTTATATTTAATTTAAACATACACTACGAGAAATATTTGTATGTTTAAATTAAATATAAATATTTTATTTTCAAATAAAATATTTTTAAAATAAAATATTTATATTTAATTTATACATACACTATAAAAAATAGTTGTATGTTTAAATTAAATATAAATATTTTATTTTCAAATAAAATATTTATATTTAATTTAAACATACACTAAGAAAAATATTTGTGTTTAAATTAAATATAAATATTTTATTTTGAAATAAAATATTTATATTTAATTTAAACATACACTAAAAGAAATATTTGTATGTTTAAATTAAATATAAATATTTTATTTTCAAACAAAATATTTTTTAAAGGAAAATATTTATATTTAATTTAAATATGCACTAAGAAAAATATTTGTATGTTTAAATTAAATATAAATATTTAATTTTCAAATAAAATATTTTTTTAAAATAAAATATTTATATTTAATTTAAAAATACATTTCTCTCAGTGCAAATATATAAATATAAAATCGTTTTTGCCATAAAACAAATAAATTTTTTAAATAATATTAAATAATGCGATAGAATTTATCATAACACAATTAACAAATGAGGGAGAGTTTTTTTTTATAATTTAAATTGACAATCCTGAAGTACAAGCAAGAATATGCTAACAGGTGTGGAGGAGAGGACAAACAACAGAGGTCGTCAAATCAATTAAGATAAGAAAGACTATGGGAAATCCACTGGATACTTAATCCTCTGCTAGTTAATATCCACTCATGCTCACATAATATGTATATAATCATATAAATGGAATTTGGGGTTCAAAGGAATCATTAATTGCAAATATTATAAATAAGACTAAAAATGAAAATATTACCATACCTATATTTATTCTTGAGGAGTACTGGGAGAATATAGATTTTTGCGTAGAACGTGCTTGTATTATCGTTTCTATTCGCAGCCAATGACTCGATACACACGGTCCAGTTTATTCAGGTCATAGGACTCTGGCGTGCTCAACCGAGTGAGAAGTTTGTGAATTATGTTCAATCAAATATGTTTAATGAAAAAGAAACTTATTGTGTTGAGGATAAAAGAGTAGTGTTCTAAATATGTTTATTACAAGAATATATAAAATCCATTAACAAATTATTCACAGTTATATTATATAAAGAATTTCAGTAAAACTGAAATTCTAATCAACGTAAATGTTTTTACAAAACTATTATGAAGTAAGTAAGTACTTAATATAATTTATACAAAAGAATGGGGATATGTTTTTGGTTCGAGCAGGGGTTTTTCGGCAATTTTGACTGATTCTAATATTATAATAAAAGAATTAACTGTAACTTAACCTAAGGATCTCAATGGTGCAATTCCAGGTTCTGATTTAAATGGTCTGATCGTTTTAAATTAAAAGGACTTGCAACGCAAAGAGTGGAACAATGAAAACAAGAATTTACAGATGAATTAAATCTTGGGTTCTAGTTTATAAATTATATTACAAAGGTTATCTTGAATGATTAATAAATTGAGTATATAAATTTGAGAAGATATTCGACGTTCAAAATTGAAATAAGTTTAACAGTGAAAACAGGTTTTAAGATTTAAATCTATTTAAAGTCACAGATCGAAATTATTTTCAAAACACAGATTGAAATTCCCAAACCCAAAAGCAATTCAAAGCCAAATCCAAATGCAGAAACATACAGCCAAATACTGAAACATACAGCCAAATACTGAAACATACAGCCAAATACTGAAACATACAGCCAAATACTGAAACATACAGCCAAATACTGAAACATACAGCCAAATACTGAAACATACAGCCAAATACTGAAACATACAGCCAAATACTGAAACATACAGCCAAATACTGAAACATACAGCCAAATACTGAAACATACAGCCAAATACTGAAACATACAGCCAAATACTGAAACATACAGCCAAATACTGAAACATACAGCCAAACACTGAAACATACAGCCAAATACTGAAAGCCTACAAATAAGCCAATAATATTTCATTTATTAATTACTTATTTACTTATAGTTTATTATATCACACAATGTTTTTCAGTTATTGCATTTCTCCCAAAATAATATATTTACACACTTACCCTATAGACAATTTGTAACTATTTGGGCTTTTCTTAACAACACTGAGTTGGATCTTAGCTGTTAACTGCAATTACAATTACAGCTTTATAAGTTTTATATGCTCAACTATTCTCATTAAAACTTATGATTACAATTATTTATAATTAATGTAGAAAATCTCTTTAACAATAACCTTCAATCTTTTCCACTTATAGTTTTATCCGAGAGTTCATGTGATACATAACATACATAAATTTATATTTTATTCACAAATACTTTTTATTAATACTGAGGAATAGAAAACATATATCATTGGAGCAATTTGTCTTTTAACTAAAAAGAACATAAATGAAGCACAATAGATATGAATAAATTAATAAGTTGTCATACACAGTTTGACAACCCATTAAACTCCTTTCCAGGATAATTCCATAAAACGGAATCTAAAGTTACAGCTTTTCAATAACTTAAATCTAAAATAGCTATAAATAAGTAGTTCACTACACTCACCCTCACACAGGCTACTGATACCTCAATATCCTCCTGAGTTTTGTAATCGTAGTTCCATTGCAGTTTAATTCCAATAAATTTTTAAAGTCGTTAAGTGTACCAATAAACAGTATATTTTGCTTCTAAGTAGCAGTTACGCCTTTATCAAACGGTGGAAATGTAAACTTTGTTAAGAATGTTACTTAGCTTACTTGGTAACTAAAACAATCCTAGAGATTCACAGTTTGTTGAATTTATGTTGGGGACTGAAGATCACGGTTGTTTAATTTATGACTCATTGCCAGAAAGTAATTCTTTAAAACTTGATCGTATTCAATATCAAGGTATAAGACAGGCAGTGAGAGCTTTGATATGTACAAGAGTGGATTTCTTGGAGGATGAAGCTCATACCATGCCTTTAAATATAAGGTATAAATTATTTGGATTTAATTATATAAGTAGTAGAATATCTAAGTACGATCATCCTGTGAGTCAATTTTATAATGATCACTATATTTATGATTTCTTTAAAAATAGGCCACATCAATTACCATGTGTTAACAGAATGAGGTGCTTACTGGAGGAATGTAGTTTTCCAGTTCTGGAGTTGGCAATGACTCCACTGTTCATCGGTGATATTTGTACTAATTTAAATTTTGATGATCCTTTTTGCAAAATATTCAAAAGTACTATTTCACATGAAATATATAGATTCTTATTTTTAGAAAAAGATTGATCTTCTCCTAAATTAAAATTATAAAATAACCCTTACAGATGGAAGCAGGACGAAAAATGATGTTGGATGTGCATTTCTTTATAATGAGTATACGTTTCAGTATTTATTAACAGAGCATAATTCCGTATTTACTGCTGCACAACATGCAGTATATAGATCAATACTACTTTTTAATTCTAAACCACATTATAAATTGGCCATCTTTACTGATTCTTACTCAGTATTTCAGGTTCCAAAAGGTAATTCTACTAAGCATCACTTAATTTATCAGATCAGGAATCTTTTTTGTAAGTTGAATCTTAGAAAAATTTTGATATGGGTTCTAGGACATGTGGGAATTGAGCAGTATGATAAAGTGGATAAGACTGCCAAAGAATCTGCTGTCTTTGGAATGCCCTTTAATATAAGTTTTTCCTTATCAGATTTTAAACATGAAATATTTCATGTATACCAACAGTTGTGGCAAAGGTAATGGAATGGGTGTAGAGCAACGTTTCTCAACCTTTTAAGCCTCGTGACCCCCAAAAGCCAGAACGCATAAAGTCGGTTACTTCGCGACCCCCTAATTACGCCATATATATACGGTATATATATATATATATATATATATGTATATATGATATATATATATATAATATAATATAATATATATATAAAATAAATATAAAAAATAGTAAAATATATTATATATATTAAATATATACTATATATATATATAGTATATATATAATATATATTAGTATTTTATGTGGAAAGGCACCTCACGCTGTTCATAGTCCGTGCCGAATCTCTTCTCAGTCTGGGGAGTAGCTGCTTGCAAGATCAATACTTTCGCCCGGGGGGTGAACAGATATAGGACGGTTCCGAGAGCTGCCTCTGATGATGGAGGACATGGAAGAATAGGCGATAGAGCCACAGGCGGAACGTTCCCGGGCGGGCCACATGTCGTAAATTGCATTTGTTTTTCGTCAATTTGTCCACATTCGAAATGTCTTGCATCTATCTCTTCTCAGTTTTTTTTTCTTGGTAAGACGCTTCTTCCTCGGTCTGGTGAATGTCGAAGAACCCGGTCCACCTTAGATAACTGCCCCATCTGTCACAACAATAGGTTAGAAAATAAAGCAAAAATTTCCAAAATTGTTTTGGTTTTTGGAGGTTGGGGCCCCCAAAAAAGGGGGAAGGGGTTGAAAATTTTCCCCAAAACGTCTGGGGCCCCCCGCTCCCCCTCCAATTTTCAAAACTCTCCCCAGCAAATAACCCTGCTCTCCTTGCAAGTGCAACCCTCCACTATTATCAAATCCTCCCCTTCTGCAAACCAACACCCAAAAACTCAAATATATGCAATTAACTATTAACGGCATAAACATAACACATAGAACTCAATCCAATCCTTAAAATATAAATCCATATGCCATCATACAAGAAGCCATCCCTCCCCAAAACCCCCATCCCGTCTACGGTTAGACGCCATCTACTCACCCTCTCCACCGCCCACAACACTCCCTCTTAACACTGATCCATAACCACATTACTTACCACAACAAAACTCGACACTCCATCATATACGAAACCACTAATAAAATCCAAATCTGTCCATCCTACTGAACAAGACACTACTAACATCTTCAATCTCTATAATCGTCACCCAACTACCCCAAACCCCCCCAAGTGTCCCTGGAGATGCGTCATACGAATAATATCATCACACACCCAAATCTCAAACCCGGAGGCGATCTTCATCATTCTTCAACGGCCTGGCATAAAGATACCTTGGACAGCACGATATAACGCAAAACCTTAACGAATTAAGAATCCACTAATATCCTAATTCAAACCTCACCACCCGATCCTCCCAATTAACCATCCGCTACGGTCCCCAGACGTACATTCTGTCCCCTCTTACACCAGCTTACTAACCTGGACGCTATCCCTGACCTCCTACAATCGACACTCTCTATTCTTATTTCTAATCCCCATCATGCCTCCTCAAAAAAGACTACCACATACCTAACTACAAAAAAGCAACTGGCCTGCATTATAACTAACCATAGTCGAACGCCAATACCAATCGACGAACAACATCCCACAACACTCCATCATTCCACTTAAACAATACAACAATTAAATCAGGCAAACCTCATATACCAAAGCACAAAAATGATACAACACAACTACCCGAATCAGCCAACCATCTAAACAAGAAACCCCGAAAACTCAATCCATGACACCACACAATTTCCAACCAATAATACACCTAACGCCAAATCTCCAATCTCAATAACTATCAACACTAACCAATAAGTTGCAGAATACTTACAAGAAAAATTCTGATTGACAATAGAAAACCTGGCAAGTCACAAAAACATAAACAACTCTCAAAACAACCCCCCACAATCCCCATCTTTACCCAATAACACCCTCCCTTCCCCAATAACAATCAGATAGTTTGCTAAACAGTAGCAACATCCCCGAAACCTACCACCGATAAGGAAAATAAAAAAACAACGTCAGAAAACTCCAATTAGACCACAACCCCCCATCCCCCATTCACAACCAACATGATATTAGAAGCGAATAAAACCCTCAAAAATTCAAAAGCAACAGGTAGACTCAATTCCAACTACACATAAAACACCTTGAACCTAACAATTCTCCTAATCTCAGAAATCTCAACAAAGTCTTGGCAACTTAACTACATACTCTAATCCTAAAAAAGCACAATAATCTCAAACTCAAACCAAAGAGACCTTATACTATGTAATTTTATGCTATGGTATACATTTTTTAACACAAAGAATTAATACTCAACAAAAATTCCCACCCCATTACTTCTCCCAGATTCCAACCAATTAAAAGCCAACCACTCTACAACCAGCGCTCACCTCCCTACACACACATCATTAATGGCTTCAAAATTCCCTCCCACAGAATCAATACTCACGCAATAGACATACAAACCATTCGAGCCCGTCCACCACACATTTTATTCAAAAAAATCCTCGCACTGCCCGATTGGTACATAATGACAAAAATGGCTCTCAATTCTATCAATAATTATGGAATGATGGGTCCTAACAGGCGCATTCCTTTCCATTCTTGTGTCAAACTTTTCACAGCATGAATCTACCCACCCCAACCCAATCAAACTTATTACGTACGGCAGACGACAAGCAGTCTTATTCCCACACCATCAGGACGATAAACATATGCCTCACGACCAACAGTACACAGGAATATTTACATCTATAGAAATTGTTTAAGCCTTCACGCAACAGTGAGGACAGCAACCCCTCCTTAAATCTCCATTAATCTTTAACTAACTGACCCGGACACCCAATCCACTCCATCCTATAATTACCCTGGAACAATAACCCCTCCCCCTAAACAAACCCAAAAAATATGGACTAACCTAGGACACGCCTATGTTGTTCCACCCCATGTGCAGCTCGACCAAATCACTCCCTCAACTCGACGTAAACTAAACACCCCTCCGAACCCTTCTCACATATTAACTTCAGCGACGATGAAAAAACAACACTCACCACTACTAAAACAGGACTCCTTAGAAAAATTAAAATATGCCTCACCAGCATGTTCCCAGCACTCTCAAAAATGAATAGTAAATAAAATAAAATCTTCATAAACACAGCCCTCAGATTTATCACAGTTTCACAAAAACCACCCCAATCCAACATTAACACGACGAAACTTCCATCCTCCGCACCCCCGATACTGAGATGATGGGGACTCAATTTATAAAAAACCGTACTCCATCCAACCTTGTCACACCAAGACCTCAACCCCGCCCTCCTTCAGGCAGGCAATTTCTAGTACACCAACTAACATAAATCTCCCTCCCCTCTCATAGTCAGATACGGCATATCCATACAACAATCTTAACCAAACACAACCTTTAAACAGCCCAGATAACATTACTAAACCACCCCCTCCCCAAAACCTCCCCCTAGAGAAGAAACGCTCAGAAGAGGCCAAATTGACCTCGCCGGAGCAGATCAGGTCACCACCCAAAACCAATGCAATATAATATAGATTCAAGCTAGATAAGCAACCACTCCCCACTTGCACCAGTATTGTTTAATTCCGCGATTGACAGAACAATAGAGCACCTCCTGCCTGGGTGCTCTGCCTCTCGACGCCCACGTCCGATTCTCTAAATCTTCACTCCTCGACCTGTAGAAGCCGCCAGTGGCGGCAAGCCGGCCTTCAACTAGGCAGTGTCCCCCAGTTAAGGTTGGGCCAGGAAGCAGAAGTAAGTAACGTAAGTGGTATAGTAGGATATATGGGGAATATACTCCAAACCTCTTAAACTTGCTCTGCTAGACTGCAGATGGTAAGAATCATCCCCTCATACTCGTTAATGTATCCAACTATACATATTTCATAATTCCGTCTAAAGGGTGGATAAATGTTTCTAATGTAAACCTAACCTTGCCACTCCTTAAACGTCCGTGAATCTCGAATCACCAAATTTCGATGTTCTGTGGCTTAAAATCTTCATTCCTTCTACTACAATAATCTGTTCTCCTGTTCTCTAACAGAACAGATTTTCACGGTCTTTTTTGAATATACTACTTCACGGACTGTAAATTTTATACCATAAACTGAGGTCCTCTATTAGGGATTCAATGTAACACAAGCAGCTGGGGAGAGTGGTCCTTCATACTGATTGGGTGGGGAGAGGCCGAACATTCAGCAGTCTCAACGAATAGGAAGCGACAATAAAGAACCACACACACATTCCGGATCGTCCCACACAATTTGACAACACTTGACCTATGTTCATTGTCCTCTCTCTATAAATACACCAACCTTCGCTCCTATCGGTAAATCTGACCACAACCTATATCTCTTAATTTTAATACTTTCTCTCCAACAGCTCATCCTGCCGTCGTTCTTCTGGCCTTTGAATCGGGCGATTGGGGGGCTTGCGCGCCTCTACGGCTACTATAATGAATGACTGCTTTCTCGGTGACTGCTTCGCTTCTCCGACAAGCGGAGCTGTATCGTTTGATGGATGACAGGTCATCCTTCTTCGACTAAAAATCTTTCTCTCCTCATATCCATGGTTCATGGTAATGTTTCTGGCTTCAGGCAGAGACAATCGTATCGGGTGGAAAATAAATTCTCGCCCTATCACACTGGCTGAAGATGTTCATCAGCTCTGAATGGTGCAGATACTCTTCGACGAGCAAAGCGGACTTCACAAAACGAATATGCGCTGACCTCCATGGCTCTGACAAATTTTCGGCTCTGCCAAAACGTTCCACAACTTCTGTAAATCTACCTTACTTCCTCTTATTTCTGATGACTCGTTGCTAACTCTCCAACTGAAAAGGCCAACTCTTCTCCCATTTTCCTCTAACTCAACCTGGACGATTCTGGCAATTCTTTCTCTCTTCCAGGTGTCTATGCCTTTGCCTGAGATACATTGATGGATCGGGTGCAGGCCCTGAAATCTAATGAACGTAGAAGGCGGTGGCCGGAGGCAATCCCCGAGGTTTTTGCAGGAGTGTGCTTCGTGCTGCGCCCCCCTCCTTCTACTATTCTCTATGCTCAATACAGCACTTTCCTCAGTGTTGAGGACGCATTGTCCAGACCCTATTCGAAAAAAGAGACGCTCTGATCTTCAACATCGGACCTAAGACATCCTAACCTGTATGTCTATTAAGATCTTTGAAACACTTCTCAACTCTCACTTCTTAGACCATCGGAATCTCATTCCCTCTTCGATCGCAGTACTGACTGTTCGAGCTCTCGTAGGTCTACTGGGTGATATACTTTCCTATCTAACAGATTTATGGTTTTCCACCTTAGGAATTACGGGGAGACTTGCGTGTGGCGCTGAACATAGTCCAAAGCATGACGGGTAGTGCACGCGTCACTGCCTCCAGGGTTCCGCTCCTTTGGAATTTCTCCGTCCTTTGCTTACTTATGTTAGCTTTCTTTCAAATCGCTCAATATCGCTGTTGTTGATGGGAGGATCTCTTACCTTTTCTGTCAATGGTGTTCCAGTCTGTCCTACTCTCTACTTTATTCATGCTTTCACTCTAATGATTCTTCTCGTCGCACATCAATACCTACCCAGACAATGCCGATGCACTCACCTCATCTCACCATTCAAATTCTGCAACTATAGTTTTTACTTTAGAAATTGCATCTATGATCTTTCCAATGGCTCATGCTTCATGCATATTCTGGTAAAGAATGGTTCGGGGTGGGTCGGTCGCCATACGCTTGGGAAATTGAATCTAAACACTAACGTGTACTAAAAGCTCGCCTCTCTAAAGACACTTAGAAACTTCCCTACATCATTTCGACGTTCTCTGTCCCTCCTGTTTGACCAGTATAAACATCCTTGGCCTTAACTAAACAAAAAAATGTCTGGAAACCTCACATCACAAGGTTGCTAAGCGGCCTCAAAGAAACTGGGAGTTCGTTAGACTGCGATACTTTTTTCCTCAAATTACTCCAGATTATACATAGGCTCATCGCCCTTGTATGAGTACTGCCCATTCTCTGGGGGGAGGTCTCAGGTTTACCGCGGGGCTTTGGACTAGGTCCATCAAAGGCTAAAAGGACTTATAAACACTGTCCTGATCCTTCTGAGTTCAAGACCCCTATCTTGCGCGTGAGTGGTGGCTTATCGTCTTTTCTATAGTACCGTAGCGCGGTGCTCCGAGGGAAGCTGTTCACTCGCCGTGCCACTGGCCTTAGACGGCCCTCGCAGCACAAGGTGCGTCGGCACTCAGTTTGTGGGTGATGTAGTCAACTCCAACTACTTCGCTGCGGCGCCTCCTCTTTCCTGGCCACCCTGTGTGGAATTTCTCTCCATTTCCGTTTCCTACCATTTAACTCTTCTCTACTTGAAAGCCGGCGTCTGTCTCTCTGCGTAATTTGCGTAGTTTAATTTTGGTTGATGTAACAGCCCCTCCCTGAATAGGGCTGCCCGTAGAGCTGTGATAACTGTAAAACAAATACATATAGTAGTATATATAGTATATTATATATATATATATATATATAGAATATAATATAATATATATATATAATATATATATATAATATAGATAATATATAATATATCAGAACTAATAAATCCTTAATTAAAGAGTTTTGGATGCATTAAGTGATTATTCTATTTAATCAATTCTCTAACTTTTTATAGAATAACAACTGGTAACAAACGATGAATAAGAATTAATAAGCTGTTTTTCGTGCATTAAAATTATTTTTTGAGCCCACCGCGACCCCCGCTCTATCTCCATTCGAGCTCCCCTTGGGGTCGCTTACCCCCCCGGTGGAGAAAGCTGGTGTAGAGGATAGTCTCAGCCATGTTTCAGGATTGGAGGGTACAGTACAAGTTAAAATAGATGAGAAACAGGTATTTTTTTACACGATGCACCTTGAGCACATATTGAACCTTAACATTAGTGAAAAAAGCAAATATGAATTTCTGCTCCATGTATTTATGAATTACCCTATATTTCAACAACAAGAAGTTTCTTTGAGACTAAAGTGCCAAGAGTTGAAGATATCATTTCATATAAATAATTTGTTTTTCTCATTATTTCCAGAAAGTTTAATACTTAATTTTTTGAAAGTGCAAATTATTCTCCATAATTTATTAATTTATACAAATTTATTGTGTAAATAGTGTTGTGAAATTCTATTTTTTAAATAGTATAATATCATTTAAGTGAGTAATCATTTTATATAACTTGATTGCTATTAAAAATTAACAAGTCATGATAACTTAGGAATATTTTGTAAAAACATTTTATTGTCAGATTGGTGTTAAAGTTTTCATATTGTTAAATTAAGTTAATATGGTGCTGAAAGCATAATTATAGTGCTAAGTAGTCTTGGTATTTTATAATACTATATATTCTAAAACAAGTGAATAATTTTAATAGTGAAGTGAAATTATTTCATGCAGATATAAAGGAATTGAATTATTTTGTGTTGCACTTGTCAATATCTATATAGATGAAGAGCATGGAAAACAAATTAATTAAGTAAGTAAATTTATAACAGGCATTGCCGAAGAGGAGGTGTTTACGCTTAGACATGTCCAGACCTGTGCAACAACGGTGTACTCGGAAAGTCGAAACTCGCAAACATCGACGTGTACAAACAGGTTCCATTAAACTTGTTTCTATTAACACGCTGGCTGCCATGGGACCCACCGGTGAATTCCACCTTGTCTAGCCACTGGTGTCATGTGACCACGGGGGGTCATTTTTATTGTAACCTTTAATGGTGAATATTTTTCGGGCACTTTGGAAAATATCTTTTATATTCGGCATGACAACTTAGGAATGATTGTTCTTCGTTTACGTAAATGGATTTTGTGAAATTTTTTGAATTTGACCAAATTAGAAAATAGCCTACATGATTTATTTACAAACACAAGTAAATAAACATAAATTTGATATTTTTAGGTTTTATGCAATAAAACTACTTTTTTTCTGCAGCAAAACTTTTATTTCAATAAATCTCTAAGAAAAATACCATTCAAATTTCAATGAGAGAGGAAAAAGCGGGATCCACCACTGTGTGTCACATGGCATTGTGAGAATACGAGATAACCTCGATGTCGTCGGACCCACCGGTCAACAAGGGGAAAATAATAGTTAAAGTAGTAAAGTTTGGCCAAATATTGTAATAAACTGTCATAATATAAGCTAATGGCTTCATGGTTATGATTTCACCTGTTGGCACCAGGGGGAAAAATTATAACATTACGGCAACCAACGTGTTAAGTTTATTAAATTTTTCATTTTACTATTGTTATTAATAAGCTTTGTGCAAGGGCGTCGCGCGGTATTTTTTCAAATTATTTTTTAATGCGAGTCGAGAGGCTAAAAAATTCAAGAAAATGCTGCTTTAGAGAATCTCAGAAAAGACTTTTCGGTTCAAATGTGAATCTATATTCGAATGATGGAAAAATTTGAAAATAAAAAAAATATTACCTCGAGTTTAAAAATGAATGTATTTTGACCTTAAAAATATAAAATACTTAAACAGTAAATATCTTGAATTCAGCATATTTTAAAAGTAACTGTTATGAATTCTAAATCTTAGCTAGAATATTAATTTATTCTTGAAAGTGAATTATTTTCTTCAAATAACTTCTTACGGATATCAAGGAGCGCCAGAATCACTTAGGTAAAGAGACGAGGCTGTTAGATAGCATGAAAAAGCTGATGTTTTTTAGTCTTAGACCTTACTCTAATCCCTAATCAGAAGATAGGCGACACCAGACCCCCAAAGTCGGAAGAGATATCTGAAGATCATCAGCAATTGTTTAAAGATACCCTTACATATGCTCCAGAAGCATTAAATGTTTATATATCATAGGGTATAACAATTGGATGTGTAAAACAATAGATATTAAGACTGCTTACTTGCAAGGAGGGGTAATCAACAAGGTAATTTATCTAATACCACCAAATGAATCTGGATGTTATTGGATAAGGAAATTAAAATAATAAAATAAGGCTTTATAAATTGAAAGACACAAGAGTCTAGTACAATACTGTAATTAAATTGGTGGAAATATAAGAAAAGTATGATCGAACAATATTTTGGGGGATGAGAAAAAGGAGGGTCAAGTAGTATAATGTGTCCACAAATTGATGATTGTTGTTTAAGTTATTTTGTTTTTTAGTAAAGATTTTTATTAGTACGTTGAAAGAAATACTGAAGATATGTGTGACAAGTAATAATCAAGAAAGAGAATATTTATTTGGATTAACGAAAATATACATAAATGGCAGAGTAATATTGGAAGAAAATAGGTCTTGTAAAGCGAGAGAATTAGACAAAAGTGAAATGAAATAATACAGGTCTCCAGAAAGACAGACAAAGTTTACAGTACATCATACAAGAGTAGATTGCAATTAATTGTAAGCGCAGGTCTTAAAAAAATAGGAAACATACAACAAAAAAAACAAAAAAAAACAAAGGATAATGATCATCTTGAAAGCGGAAAACACAAAATGTGAAAACGTAAATAGAGAAACCTTAAGTGTTGGATAAGTAGCTGAGGTAGCAATATACTTTAGGAAAATCTTCGAAGAAAAACCTGGAAAAATACATGGTTATAAAAATGGATAGTAGTACCAAATAAAAAGCAATAAAAAGTACATCAAGAGTAAAGAGTAAGTTGAAAAGTAAAGAGTTAAGATGAAGAAAGATACTGCAGTTATAATGGAGATGTTGAAAATAGTTTAAAAAAACAAAAAAAAACAACAATGAAATAACACTAAGGAGTATAAAGTTGATAATTTTAAATGAAAGGAAAAGAAAGAAAAGTAAAATAGGTTTTAAAATTGTTTTAAAGGATTATTTATTTATTTTTATAAGGAAAAATATGAAAGATGAAACAGGAAGGTTGGTTTTGTAAATACAAGAATCAGTTTTAATACTTTTTCTTAAATTTTATTTATTATTTTTTTTAACTAGATTGTTAAGAAATAATCTAATCTTTAATGTGGTAAATGAATACATGGCACACGTACCCCCGACCCGTGAGTGCTGGAAAAATAATAAAATATTGCTTCATCATCATGTCTATAAAAAAAATAAAGAAAAGATGCATCTGGCAGTAATGTTATAAATATATTTATGAAATTTGGGGAATTCATAACTTTTATTAGGCTCATTATTCAAACTTTTTTTGAAGTTTTACTTTCTTTACGGATCATTTTTTCAAACATTTCATATAAGTTTGGTGAAAATCGGCTGGTGTGGGTATTACTGATAATTACGTTCATAAACAAATGTTATAAATAGAAATTTGGAGGCCTATTATTTCATATTTAGCATTTTCAA
>JABUQX010047955.1:0-2500 GCA_015478945.1 Trachelipus rathkii
AACGAAGAAGGCACACAACTTCTACGAAGTTAAAAGTATATAGCGGAGAAAGAAATTTGAAATCGGCTTGAAGAATGAAAGGTCGAGTCATCGGCATATGAGTGGATAGAGTTAGATGTGAGGTGAAAGATCAAGACGAGTGAAACAATAAGTATAAAGTAGGAGAGTAAGATCTAAGACAGCAACAACATGAAAGGAACACCGAATTTAAACGTAGAAAAAGACATGAAGAAGTTTGCGGACCATCAAAAACCACTAGCCGATATTTTGATACACATCATGAAAGAAAATGCTAAAGACATCAAGTAAAGGACAAAACAGATTAGAGAGAGCAAAACACCAAAGGAGGGAGACTTGGAGTCAGTAGACGCTCATTGGACTAAGCGCTACCGGTCAAAATGCTTTGGATAATCTCAAACTTGCCTCCGATTACCGACAAGATAGCATCCACACAGGTCACGTCTTCAGAGCGTCGTGGAGATCCATAAATGTCCGGACTTTAAATATGCGAAAGTATATCACTAGTTAGATTAAAACCTCGAACCACGCAGAAAAAACGATACTTTAGCACTAGAGAAGAATAAGAGAATGAGATGAAAATAAACGCACTCACGTATCACACGAGTCTTAGTTATTATTAATTAGAGTAGAAGAGTATATAGAAGGTGTTCAAAGACTACAGAATATATAACAGTTGATCTATCTTCCGAACGAGCGAGATAGTTTAGAAGAATCATAGGATCCAGCGCTACTTCCTTATTTTCGGAATAGAGTTGAGGAGCATGTGCGTGCTTCAACACTGAGGGAAATGTGTTAGTTAATTGAGACAATAGAGAAAATAAACAAAGATTTGAACGAGGGAGGGGCGTAAGCTTGGAAGCACACTCCCTCAGAACTCGGGAGGGACTGCACTCATATGCAGCGGGCCCCCCGCCTTCCTAAAGAACGTTTCATAGATCTCACGAGCTACACTACGCAACCGACCTAGGTAGGTAATTAGCGTCTGCGACTGACGCCGTGTTACGAACCTTTACAAAAGCTGGAAGGAGAAAGGTGATAGGAGTGAGCAGAAAGTAGAAGTCGTCCGGGTTGCAGTTAGAAAAACTAGGAGGCCGAAGAGTGGGACCTTATTATCCAAGCATTTGGCAAAGACTTCTAGCCACAGAGCCGAGCCAGTACTCAGAAATACAAACGAGTGAGACAGTGGAGCATTGAACTATTTACAGAGAGTTGCAGTATCGTAGTATCCTTTGGCAGAGGGTAAAAGTACTTATTGTTCTAGTACAAGAGAACCAAGAGACTTAGAGCATTTCGTTATCTTGATGAAAGCCCGCTTTGAGACTCTCGGTGACACGACTAGAGTTATTCAAACCTGCAACCGTCATGCTAGACTTGGAATGAATAATTAGCAGGAGAGTGATAGGAAGAACGAGTGCCTTCCTCATCACTTCCGAAGTCCTGCTGTCTTTTCTAGCACTGGATGGGCAGAGAACAGGTCACGTAATCGGAACAATGGGTTAATGAGGAAGAGAAACGATTTTAGTCGAGAAGGAAACCTGCTCATCCCGTCAACGATTACAGCTCCCACCTTAATGGCAGAAGCCGAAGCGTCAGTCAGAGTCAAAGCATCAATTCCAATTTAGTTAGCGTAGAAGCGAGGCCAGCGCCCCGCCATCACACCACACACACACACGGCACACACAAGACAAACACTAGCACGTCTAGTTGGAGAGCATGAATGGGTGTTGGGAAGACAGAGTCATTAAGTTAAGAAGAGTAAAGGTTGTGAGGTCAGAATTTTACCGATAGGCCGAATCTTAGCGACACGGTAGATCGTATTGATATGAAAGAGAAGAATAGTGGCTGAAACAATAGTCAAGTTAGATGCAAAGAATTGGCTATGGTTGACGAACAGAAAATATTATGAGTAGGTTGTATTTGTGATTAGTTTGCATTCACCGCAGATCGATGTGAGAATTGCTGAATGATTATCGAGCCTTCCTCCCCGCCTAAATCAGAGTCACAGAAGATTTACTTTCATTCAGCCGGGATTCGAAAACTGGGACCCTCCGCGTTGCTGTCCTAAGAGTAGTTAACAGAAAACTCGGATATGCTATTATTCCACTTTTAAATAGCCTTATATCTCACGTCCCAAAAAAATAGATACGCTTCAAGCGTGGTTATTTTTGGAAGCACACCCGGTTTTTACTCACACTCTCAATCCCTATATGAGTCATGTTTGAGTTCTACTAATTCAAAGGCCTAAATAGTAGGACCCTCAAGTATTTGAATATGAGAGATTAACATGTCCGATAGAGGTAGTAAAGACAGTATCAAATAGGGAAAGAAGCTGTAGAAACTATTGGGCTTCAATGATAAAACTTGACTTTCTGGTTTAGGAGAACAGTAGCAGAAGCACAAGAGGATAGTAATGTAGAAGGAGAAGATTTGAACAATCGATGACAAACTAAACATTAAAGAACATGCTAACAACCTAGTT
>JABUQX010047955.1:17500-21015 GCA_015478945.1 Trachelipus rathkii
TATATATTATATATATATATATATATATAGATATATATATTAAATAATATATTTTAAATAATATATCTTTGTAATAAAGATATATAACATCAGCAAACAACTCTAAGAGCAGAGAGAGAGAGAGAGAGAGAGAGAGAGAGAGAGAGAGAGAGAGAGAGAGAGAGCACGAGTCAGTAAAAAGTGGGATTATATTATATTACCCTCCTTAGGACAGATATGAAGGGTTAGGGTACATCCCATTTCATTCCATTGCCCAATGATTATCCCCATTTCGCGCTCATCTCCATACTTCTCTTATGCTTGAGTATACTCTCCTTTATTCACCCACCAATATACACTATTATACACAATGCTTTTCCTTTAAAAAAAAAAAAAAAAAAAAATTGGGCATCAACACGACTAGGGGGAGGCTTCCATAAATAGCCCCAATAAACAGCCTCCACTTGGGAGGTGAGGGCCCCCGGTAGTGGGGCTGGTGCTGTCGCTGAATTACCTGCTTGTTTTGATGCACGATTTTATCTCTTATCGATTTCTGTAACTTTTGCGGTCTTTTCTCTAGTTTCAAACTTTGTTGAACATCACCTCTCCTCCTCTTTTACTAAACATCACCTCTTATTCTTAACCGAAACTCATGTGTTTGAGCTTTCTGATATAGCATACCCCCTAAACTCTTCTCTCTTACTGTTTCCATCCTCAGTTTGTTCTCGCGTCTCTGATTTGGGGCCTTTCAAATTATCTACTTTATGGCTAAGGCTACCCTATCATTCTACAACTAAATTTATCTGCTCTGTATGATCTCTCACCTAACTTTAACTGGTACTATCCTAATATTCTGTCAACTATTTAAACTCTAAAGTTGAGGCAATATTCTCTATTCTATCACCGATTCATCTGAAAAAATCCTTCTTGGTGATTTCATCGTTCACCACCGCCAATGGCTTTCCTCTGATTCTCAAGATACAGCTGGTGAATTTATTTACTATTTCTTTATAGAGAATGACCTCGAGCAGTTGATGCAACTTCCTATTCCGTATCCTGATGCCTTCGAGATAAACCAAAATATACTGGATCTTTTCTTAATTTCAATCCTTCTCCTTATTCTGTAAAACTCTTCCCTACTCTGGGTTCCTCCAATCACTTTCTTATCTCCGTATCCTTTTCTATCTCTTCAACGTCTTCCGCAGGAAGAATCCCTCCTGCGGCCGAAGAAACGTTTTGATACTAAAAAGCGTCCGGTAAGCTCAGTGGTGACGAACTCACCAACCAAGCGAGCGGTCCCCTGTTGAAACTAGTCGGGTGGGAGAATGTGAGCTATTCTCCTCCCCCTAAATTTGCCTTTTTGGGGCCCCGTTTCCTGGGGGCTATGACGTTTCGAGTACACCCCGGTCATTGATTCTAGGGGTCTCCAGTGGCGGTTTGTTCTTATTTTAAAAAAATAGAAAAAAAAGATACTGTTAACTGGTTACCTGGTTGAACTACGGTCTTACTTCTTCGATTTACCGTAGGATAATTATTGCTTACTTGCGAGGTATCCCATTAGAATGTGCTAAACTCATTCCCAAGGTGTTTCTCTTTGACATGGAGGATACATTCCATGATCTTCTTTCCCTTTCAACTAAACCCGCAAACTACTTGGTGTTCAAACTCTGCTTGTTCTCGGTGTTATTTTCGCTCAAACATGAAATGCGAGCTATTTGTAACTTATACAATAAGTTTAGATAAAAAAATCTATTCTCCTTGACACTAAAACTCTTCTACCATATTTAAATGCAATAATCTTTCATAATTCTCTTCCTCACTCTTCCTTTACTCTAACTTTGATTCTTCCCCTTTCCCTCTTCTAATATCTTCCAAAGGCACAACTGAAGTTTTACCTTTTGCTAAAGTTGAGCTCTTCGCTCATGCCTTCGTCTCAAATTCAACCTCAGACGATTCCAGAGTAATTCCTCCTGCTACACCCCCATCTTCAACTTACTACTCGACATAATCGTCCACACAGCCAAAACATCTTTTCCTTAAAAACGCAACTCAAACCTTCGCCTGTCCTTAATATTCTTGGTGCTTCTTTTCTCGCGATTTAAGAGGTTGGATGTTCTGGATTCTTTAGGAATTTTTTCTCACCACTCCGTTGGAGTTTGGCTCACACATCTGAGTTATTTCCACTCACACATCTCTCCTTAAACAGGTGGAGTCTAGGGCTTTACGTCTTATCAACTCTCTCTCTCTCTCTCTCTCTCTCTCTCTCTCTCTCTCTCTCTCTCTCTCTCTCTCTCTCTTTCTTCTCCCTTCTCTTCTCTCTTCCTTCTCTCCTCTCTCTCTCTCCCTGTCGAATTGTTGCCACTCACTTATCTATAGCGCTATTACAGAACCTTGAATTCTTCACCTTGAATCTTCAGCCGGTATCATGCTCCTCCTAGTTGAGGAGGGGGCTGTTGTGTCAAAAGCCACTGTACAATGTTCCGTCTTTCGCCTGTTTCTTTCCTCCACTTCTCCTGATCGCGTGCACTTGATCCATCTAAGACGACAGATATGGCGTAGCCCTTCCTAATTATAGGCCATAAAATGAAAATAATGTGACTACAATAAATAGGGAAAATAATGAAAAAATTATAAAGTCAAAACTCTCTCTCTCTTCTCTCTCCTCTCTCTCTCTCTCTATCTCTCCGCTCTCTCTCTCTCTCTACTCTCTCTCTCTCTCTCTCTCTCCTCTTCCTCTCTCTCTCTCTCTCTTCCTCTCTTCTCTCTCTCATCTCTCTCTCTCTATATATAAATATATATTATATATTATCTATAATATATATATATATTATATATATATACTATATATATATATATATATATATATATATATAAATATTTTGTTCTTCTTCTTTCTTTTTCCTCTCTAGGAAGAATCTTCGTCCTGTCAGCCGATGCAAGCTCTTTCTTACCTCATCTCTCTCCAGACACCCTCTTCTGCACTATTCTCTTCTTTTACGCACTCTGAGTTTTTGGTATGCTGTCAATTCTTTCCAAGAGTCCTCCACGACTCCCGCCTCATTCTCTTCGGTCTTTCTCCTTGGTCTTCTGCCCTCAAGTTATTATTTATTTATTTTTTTATTTATTTATTTTTTTATTTATTTATTATTATTTTAATTTTCAGAATAATCATTATATATATTATTTTAATTGGAATTATTGCTTTAATGATTACACTATGTAACACAAAAAATGTTTGTTCTGCTTTTTCTTTTGTTTTTTATTCCGTTTTTTATGTAGATTCCAAATGTTTTTAGTTTTTCTCTGGCATCGACTGTTTTTGTGTTACGACGGCAGGAAGTATTTTTATCATCCCATTTTGTATGGTGTTACCGTTACAAAAAAAAAAAATCTGGTTTCTTCTGATTTTTTTTATTGTTTTTCTATATTCGTTCTTGTATGGATTTCAAATATGTTTTTTAGGTTTTTCTTCTAGCATGACCGTTCTTTTGCGTTTGACGACGGCTAGGAAGTATTATTGGCACTTCATTTTTTGT
>JABUQX010047956.1:0-47215 GCA_015478945.1 Trachelipus rathkii
ATTGAGTTGTTAAATAAAGCTTTACTATCTCTAAATAGATAAAAGATAACATAAATAATGTATGGTTCTTTACCTACTCCTACAGTTACGTATTTTTATTCATTTTTTCATATTCTATTATATTATAGACAGATATCAGATCAGTGTTCCTCTTTCTGTCTAACTCATGAAGTTATTGATATCTTCATTTAGTTGTATTCTCACGTATCCGCCCTCAGTATATTATGTTTTCCCCAGTATCATATAAGTATGATCACTTATCTTTCATGTTATGTACAGGATATTACCTACTAATAGATATGTTTAGTAATATATACTATATTATACTACTCTTCAGATATAAAGGTGTGTTATGTAAATTTAATGATAGGCCCTCCAATTGTTAGTATATTATGTGATAATTGTCAATTACCTTTAGAACTTTTGTTTAATATATATAATAATATATAATTATATATATAATATTAATATTAATATATAAATATATAATATATTTATAATTATAATATAATACTATTAATAATTAATTATAAATAATATAATTAATATATATATATATAATAGATAAATATGATTATATTTTGGACTACATTTAATTATATAAAGCATTATAGCAAATACTGCTAACAAAACTCCAGCCATGAGTATTCATATATTAAATAACTATACTTGTTATTTTGACACATAGTCTTACATATGTTTAGAATTAATTGGTGCACTACATAAACACTCGGTAGAAATGAATATTATATATGCATTATTATTGTGAATCACAATATAATGGAGTTGCAAAGGTAGTCTCAAGGTAATAATTATAATTAACTAAGAAAACATTCAATTATTGACATACTATCCGTAGTATATCTACAGTAAAATTAAATATGATAATATATAATACACATTATCAAGAGCCTTATTATAACTATCATCACTAAAAACATATCCCATCAAATTTAAACTATGCAAAATTAACAACTTGTTAGCCTGATTGAATGCAATTAATAGTACCCTAGAAGACTGCTTACATCAGGTAGATCTTGAGGTACACTATCTGATTGCAAGGATAAGCCTATAGACTTTTTATAGAAATATAAATTATAATAATCGATAATAAGAGATTGAAAAATAGTTGCTATAATACTAATAAAATTAACTAATATATATGTATTAATTATATTAATTATTATATTTACTATTAAATTATTTTATTAGATATGAAAGAACTGCTATTAAATTGGTGAGAATTATATAAAAAATAAATGAACTATGCTACACAAGATCATAAAGCAAACAATAAATATACAGAGTTGATCACTTAAGAGGACATAAAATGAGTATTGGTTAATATTTATTTTTATAACTCTGAGAAATATTAGTAAGTTTACCGTGATGTATCTAGTTATATTTATAAAAAGGGAAATTCCGTAGATTTATTGAAAAATTTGATAAGAGTACCGCTTAAACAGTGTCGCCTTCGAATAACTAGAATATAATAATTAATTATATAATATATATAATAATAATAATATATATGTATATATATAATAATATATATATATAATATATAATATATATATATATATATTATATATATAATATATATAATATACTGTATATATATAAAATTAATATACATATATAGTATTATATTATATATATATATATAAATATCTATTAATATATAGAATATCAAATATATGTATATATATATATATATTAATTATATATATATATATATATATAATATATATATATATTTATATATATATTATATATATAATATATATATATATATATCAATTATTATAATTATATATTATATATATATACTAATATATATTAAATATATATTTAATATATTATTAATAATATTAGATATATATATATATTATATAATATATTAGTTAATATTATATATATTATATACTATTAGTAAATTATGCCATATATTGTTTATTCAATTATGAAATTGCTACTTCTATTTTGTACTTTTTTTTGGTGCTTTATAACGTAAAAGCAAGCATATGAGAGAAGAGAGATGAATAGCAAGACAACAAGCAGTTACACCCAAGATTATGAGTTTTCGTGAAGAAGAGTAAGAGTAAGAGTAATAGATAATTGAGAATAGTAGAGAGAGAGAGAGAGGAGATGAGAGATGAGAGGAGAGATAGGAAAGAGAGGAAGAGTAATAATATAATATAGATATAAAAAATATAAGTAAGATGAGGTTATGTCTGAGTAATAATTTTATTTATTGCTATTAGCTTTTCATATATATTCTTAAGTATACTATAGGTAATATATTATATAATATATAAATTAAATTATATATATATTAATTAATATTATAATATTAAGGTATATATTATATAAATATATATATATATAATATTAATAATATAACTAATATATTAATAATATATATATATAATTATCAGTGACTACCCTTTAGGTTATAATCATAACATTTCATAACTTATTTATAAATAGGAATTTATGATTTACATTTAATGTTTATATTTTTATAACACTTTTTTAGTAGGTGAATACTCAAAATGATGAATATATATTATCATATAACATGAGTATATATAAACATTATTACCTATAGAGCCAACTGTATAGAAAAAATAAAAAAAAAAGAAAAAAAAAAATAAAAAAAAAAAAAAAAGATAAAAAAAAAACATTTCTAAAATACAATAGATTCATAGGGAAAATGAATATTCATTATAGGAAATCCTTGTAATAAAGATTGGTTTTGAGGGAAAATGTAAAAATAAAAAAAAATAAACATAAAAGATTGGCTTTTTTTGGGGGTGGGAGCTCGAGCAGATACGGGACAATAGTATACATATTATATATCTAGTATATTAATATTATACTAGTGGATTTCAGGCTCCTGTTCTCTTAAATCACTCAGAATATGAGGATGAATAACAGGGGGACGTTTTTCATACACCGTAAAAGGTAGAGCGGAGTGAACCACTGCGACATCCCAATATACTCACAATAAAGAGCGGGGTTCCGGAGACCTCCCCGTAGGGGGTAGAATAGTCCTAAACCTCCAGTCGTATCATACCGGAAGTACGTGAGAGTAAACCTATAGCGACTCCTGCCATATCTGAGGGTGTGAATATATAATATCACCCTTATCGGGTATCCTTAGTTTAATAAAAAAACCAAAATTTAACTAAAACACCCATGTATCCATATCTTTAATATAAAGATCTCCTAAATAAGCTTTCTTACTACATATTTTAATATATATAATTATATTTAACAATATTATTTTTCTTCTTTTTTTTTTATTTTTATAATATTTCAAATATCTCAAAATTTTTATAAAATAGCAGTACACTGCGACACAATTTCAAAAAATCGTAGTCATATAATTTTTTTTTGTATTTTTTTTTTTTTCTCGCGATCATATAAATTGTACAGAGTCCAGCAAATATACTATGTATGCATTTATCCTATAGGTATTATGATAGCTATTTAAGATTTTCGAGACACATAGATAGTTAAGACATATCATCTAAATTAAGACGACTTACCATTTATTATAATAAGGTATATTTTCATCTCAATAACAATGATTTCACATAGAATTGTTATTTTGCTTTAAATTTGTAACTTTTTGTAACTACACACATAAATAATATATATTTTATTGTCTTTATGTATATAGTAGTTATTTTTAACATCATAAGTTATAAACTAAACTTTTTGCGTATCGACAAAAACGACTTCATTAGTGATCAGAAAAATAATAGAAATATGTCGTGATGAGATAATAAAAGATCCCTATACTATAAATATATTATATAATAATAAGTCTAAACTTCAAATATTTTATTATGAAATATTTGGTAGCTAAATAACTATCGTATTATATTCACGATATATACACATACTAATAGTATTTAACGTTTAGTATATACCTATTAATTATCGTAATACCATTAGATAATAAAATATATTAAATATATAATTAGATATATTGTTGTAAGAATATAATAAAATAATTAAATATGATTTTAAATAAATTTAATGTTTTCTATTAATAATAAATAATAATACGTTATATATATATATTATAATATTATTTATATTCTATAGGAAGCGTGGACGGTATAGTTAATTATTTAATATCTTAAAATTCATATATATCATAAATATAAATTATTATAACAATACAAGAAAAACAATTATATATATAAGTATATATATAATCTATATAATATACTATTATTATATAGTTTACTAATCTATAATATTAATAATTATACTTGATAAAATAAAAACTTCGTACAGGGTACCAATATTATTATATTAATATATTATCTCCCACAACAGTAAAATACATATAAGTATAAATATAATATATATAATATCTACAATAAAAATACTGAATATTACGTTAATCACTCCTATGTTAAATATATTAATATATAACTATATATTATCATGACATAGTATATAGCTTTAAATGCGTAGGTATGTCAATAATTTTTACTTAATCAATAAAATTTAATACACACAGCACACAACAAAATTGTAACCTATCACCAATTTTAAGACCTAAAATTTTTACTGATGATAAATCTATAGGCTATTATTATGCTGCTTTAACATGATGAGACCATCAGACGAAAAGGGGTTAAAAAGTCCACTAAACCTAAAGAAAACAGCCAATAAATATATTTTTTCCAAGATATCTGATATAAACCACGCGGGGCTACGGACATATCAACCACCATCAAGGGGTGGTTTGCTATTATAATATAAAATCTAATGGATATATTTATTTGACAGTTCCTAAATGAATTAAATTTAAAAAAAAATAAAATATTCTCTAACTAGTATGTGATTATAACAAAGATGTCGTTGTTGTTCCATTCGTCAATACTGTTTAAAAGCATGATTAATTTTAATTTTAAATAACACTACATTCAACATTGTCAATTGGTAAAAAAAACAAGCAACTTGCAAATCATGCGCGCATGCTGTACAAATTTTACGTTTGAGAATAGAAAAAGTTAGTTTATCAATAATAAAAATGATAAAAGACTTCTAATTTAAAGTAGTTAACACACAGATTTATATATATTGGTATTCCTTCCCTAGACAATCTATTAGCACAAAATAAAATATAAAAAGTTAGTTATATTTTATCATTGGTAATAACAATTTTTTATTTTTAATATTATTATATTATAATTATGATAAACACTTTTAAAGATCATTAAATTATAATTTTGTATATCGTATAATTATATTTAAATATAATTAATATATTTTGTAATATTATTACTAATATATATTATTATAATAATATTTAAATATATCTAGTTAAAAATATTAAATTATTAATATATATATTAATAATATATAATTAATTATATAATTATATATACCTATATATTATTATATTGATAATATATGACTTTAATATTATTTAATAGTATATATATAAATCAAATGGATGCTAATCTGATGAAATTCTAGTATATTAGTAATTCTTCAATTGTTTCATATTAATACTACGAATATTATTTTCTATTTACCTCAATAAGTTTCACTACAATAATACATAAATTTGTGTATATGTTTTTCAGTTTGCGACCTAAAAGAATTGTCAAAGCGATTGTTTGATATCATTAACTAAATGGTGTTAAACCATTCACGTAACTGGTTTCATTGTCTATTATCTTCTTCCCTGTAATTTAACTTCACTTACTTATATCAGTACTTATGAAATCTCTTATATATATAAATTATTAAACCTCATGTTTTGTGTATGAACTTCTCTCATAATATATTAATGAATAATTAATATCAAAATTAAATTCATACTTATGAATCATTAATACGTAAGTCAGATTCATACTTATGAATCATTAATACGTAAGTCTATATAGAAATATTAATCAATATAAAATACGTTCTTCATGAACACAAAAACCTCACGAGAAAGAAAAACAATAAGATTTTTTTGTGTAGGTTAAATCTATCTTAATGGTGAAACAAGATTAGCATAATGCAATCAATTGCAAATAACTTTTTATTAGTAAAAATCTAGAGAAAATACAGGTGGTGTGAGTTTTTTAAAGTTTTCAATAAAATTAATCGATCCAATTCTATAGAGCTTGAGTTACACTGATATACCAAGTGTGTAAGCAGATATCGTCCGGTCTAATGAAGCTTTCTGAGAAATGGAACTCTAAACTAAATGATTTGCTTTATATGTGTGCCTTTATCTTGTATTTTGAATGAGTATATATTCATGGAGAAAATACTAACGATAAATCTTTTTATTTTATTTTATGTTTTACTATGTATTTATGTACAATTTTTTAATTTTTATGAAATAGTCTTCGACATTAAGACTATCTCACAATCTTCTGTATTAATTTTCTGAACATAATCTTGAGAAAAGTTCATTGTAATTTTCGAATGAACTCTCGCATAAGATATAATCTTGTGGTCAAGAAGACACATAATATAGATCAAACAGCACTCAAGTCAAGTTAGTGCATCTCATGATGAGTAGCCTACTCACTTTCAGTCTTAGTGACCATACTTTTATCAAATTTATAATATATTGCCATTAATCTTGTACATCTTTCAAATAACAAAATATATTGAAATTATTAAAAAATTGGAGAAAAGATCAGGCTCACATTATGTGTACTTATTATATTTTCTGTGAGATTTCGGCTACTGAACTCGTGGATGAAATATTCCGATCCTCGTCCCACGAGTTATAAGTCACGAACTCATACAAAACTTTAATATATTAATATATATTAAATATAATATAATATTACTATATATATAATATATAATATTCTGCAGATAACACAACCGTATTCACGGGAAGTAAATACCTGAACAAAACGGATAGAAATAATACTATCAATTAGTAATCAGGGCTAAGACGAAGCAGAGATCCAATTGAGGAGATAATATAGAAATTACAACTTATTTTACTCTCCTAGTAATCCTATATATTTATATATATCCATAAATATTATATATATTATGTATATTATAATAAGATATTAATATTTAAATATATATATATATATTAAATTTTTTATCTATTTTTATGAAGTTTTTATGGGGGGGCCTTTTATCCTCCTATTTTCCATCAATGTATGAATATATGAATAAATACATGGTTATACGAAAAACTTATTATTTTGATTTTATCACCTCTTAAAATAATATCTGAGGAAATAGCAAAAAATTTACAAAAAACTGAGGTTTATCCTTCCAATCATATCAAATGGTGAGGATCATTGTGTATATTTCTCTTTCCTGAGTACACCTCTTAAATAAAATTGGATTTACTTATTGCAAAATTGTAAACTTTAAATGTAATGATAATCACAAATCAATATATATATATATATTAATATATATATATATATTAGTAGTTTACCATATGCTATACGTTTATACTTGAGATGTCTTATGTCTAATTGCACACCTCAAGCGTCGACTTGTTTAATCATCTATCTAGCTATATATACAATTAAATATATATAATTATATATATATATAGTATATTAAATAAATTATGCAACGAATAATGTATTTTCGAGAACTATTTATATATATTCATATTTTATCTTCTTTTTCTGAAGAGGATTAAAGACTATCTATTATATATATATAGTAATATATTATATATCTAAAATTATATATTTAAGGAAGGAAAAACTTTTATTATAATTTAGATATTTTATATTAATTTAAGTATTTAAATAAATTAGACCATATTAATAAATAATTACCTTTTTTTATAATTTTGATTTTGAATATGAATTGCTTGTGGCAAAGTACGATATAGAACCAAAGTTATTTATATGGATCATATGGATTGAAAATTCTCTTCCAAGAGCCTTATTAATTTGAATAGTATCAATATACTCCCGAATTCAACTGTATATCAAATATACAATAAGTATACGAATGGTATCATACATTCATACTATAGCATTGACTCTATAAACTTATCATTATATTCTATTCACATTTATATTACTATTCTATTATCTTATCTATATATATTCTAATTCTATCATCTTCTATCATCTATCATCTATCTATCTAATCTATCTTTATTTCTAAATTTAGATATCTAATCTGTGATTTTATTAAAATTATAAAAATTTTAATATTATTTTACAATATTGAATTAATGTCAAAACCTCTATTTGAAAATCTGAATACTTTGACTATACAATCGATAATCGTAAATCTATATTCATTCTCTACTCTAACCTATCTCCTATCTATATTATCACTAACTATAATACTCTCTACTAATTCATCTTCATCTCTATATCTTGCATACTTCTCTTCTCATCTTATCTCCTTACTTATATATCTATATATATTCATATATCATTCTCTACTATAGCTATTCTTTACCGAATTCGACTTCAACCTCTTAATAAATTTTAATATTGAATGCTGTTTCGATCTTTAATTTATTTTGAGGATTTATTCAAATAGTAAATTGCCTTCTAGCATGATAATAAATATTATTATCTATATAGCATACATATATCCTCCGTTTATATTTAATCTATTTTTTATGTAACAATACGTTGAGAAAATACGAAAAGTAAACAAATTTAAAAAAAAAGTGGTTAAATAAGTTGAATGCACTAAATTCTCATATTAATGTTTACATCGCGTCCAATTAAAATACTTCTGATAAATATCATATGAGTCAATTAATGAATAAAAAATAAATGCTATTTATTGACCCATAACATCATAATCACATCAAACAAAAAAATAATATAGTAAATAAAAAATATAAAAAAATAATAAAATTTACACCTCCTTATCGGAAATGGGATAATTTTTTACAAACTAAATTAAAAAATCTACGGAACAAATATTTTTGATAAAATCAATCCCAAATCATTTCCAACAAATTGATTTTGATTTTCGATAGAAAATGAATATAACAAACGGATAAAGACTAAAAAGCACTAAAAATGATCTTTTTATAGCTCTAATCAATAGTTGGCATTTTTATCTTTATTAATAGGTGGCAGATTACGATGAAAATTTAGAGAAATTTCACTTCGGATAGCAACTGTTATGATAACAAATGCGCTTTTCACTTTCATGCAATTTTCAAATCAGGAATTCCTTCCCATAGAGTAACTCTTCTCTTATCAACCAGAATATGGTGTAACGTAGCCAGAGTTTCACGGTCGAATCTTGTATATTCATTGTGTGTTAAGATCATGTCAGAAACGGTAATATTAAAACAAACTAGAATTAAATAAGTTATCATTGTGATAAATGTTCCATTTGAGTAGACAAGGAAGTTATTTTCGCGACTTTTGAATTTCAAAAAAAAGAAATTTATATCTGTTACAAATTTATTCTTTAAAATCCGAAACAAGATAATGTGCATAGTTTTCACTATCTCAAAAAGGATAGCCAAAGTACATCACAAGCTTAAAAAAGTCAAATGAAAAGTAATAAAATTATTTTGTCTACTTCGCCAGCGACATGTCATAAATTAAATCTAATCAAGGATCGAAAAACAAAATGTTCCTTTGATGATATAAAGATAGATATTGTAAGATATAAAAGGTAGTGCTTCAAACTCCACAAATTATTACTACTTAAATAACAAAAATATACCATGAAAATCATATAGTGAACGACTTTAATATTACATACTGCATTATATTATAATGATAAATTACATGTGAGAAATGCAAATTTAGGCTAATAAATATATTAACTATATGATTTATTATAGTCATACTAACTAGCGCTTTATTTATCTATATTTAATATTATATCTCTTATTGTCTCTCTTGAGTCAGTGTATGATATATTATATATTAATATGCACTTTATATTTATACGTAAACCTAATGGTGAGTGCTGTAAATGTAATTGTTTTCTTTATATGAAGATTATAATACAAGCATATTAACTGTATAATAAAATTAATTCAAATTTATATATTACTAATTTTAGAGAAATAACTTAGATCTACTAATGGTGTAACGAACTACATCAACCACTGAGGGAGGTATTTTAACATGGGAGAGACCCATCCAAGAACGTAACATTGACTAGGACGGCTCAGTCACTGGCAGATAGAGACGAACCGTTCCAGCAGTAATGAGAATTATCGACCGGGAGTCTATTGTCACACCGGTTCATCCCCGACGTCAAAAGATAAATATGCAGACTGTATATACACGCCTGACTTAGAGTATTATATATGCGTCATGTATATATACACTAATATTCGGAGTAGTAAGGGACGAATTTACGTCTATAATAAATATATACTAAAAATTTATTACCATGACGAATAATTACATATGATAGATACGAATAAATTTTAATAGTTAATCAAAAATTAAGAGTTTATATTAATGCGTAATACTATTAATATCATAATATTTTATTAAATATTCCGTTATTTGCATAATATTATATATAAATATTATTAATATAATATAATATTAGTAATTATAACTATAGTAAAATAATTGATATTAATTATTTATATATTGATAATTGCGCTGACAAGAATATTTATATTTTTGGATTACAGCTATATTTATATTTAGCCATACAACAATATAATATTATTTAAGATATAATAAATAGTTTCTAATATTAAGTAAAAATGACTTTCACTTATTGAAGTGTATATATCTACGCGGGTTATGTTTATCACATATGATATATATAGAGTAATTATTAAATAATATATATATTTGTAGTTTAAAATCATTATTAAAATTATACATTTAAAATAGTAATTAGAGAGGAGAAAATTTTTACTATTTATTATTATTGTGAAAGGTGAGTAATTATTATAACTTATCAGGTACTATTATATCATTTCTATCAATAATTAATCATGGGCGAGTAGGCCAACAGTCCGACAACAGGGGGGGCAAACTCTTTATAATACTTATATTATTAGCGAAGACTTTAATAATATATATTATATTTATAAGTTTTTAAGACTCACTTACTAGTTAACATAGTGATGTTATTTCAAATACATATGGGGGTGCTATCAATACTTACGATAAAATATATTGCACTACAAAGATTATTAGAAGGTTATGACTAGCGACTTATTACTAGTATGCTAGATTCTAACGTGTCTTAACAGGGTGCTTTGAATATATACCTATTACAATTGAGTGAGTAATATCACGTATATATAATAGGGGACCACAGAAATCGAACTTTAAGGCCGCGCTATCCAAACCAGCGCTCACATAACGTGTCGCAGAACAATGTTTAATTCTTAGCCTACCCAAGGTAGAACTTAAAAGCCCAATGCTACGCAGAGGTATTGAACACATGCATCCTCTCGTATGAGATGACGTAGTGATCTCAACCTCTACTGCGCAAGGAGGCGTTATATATTATAATTATTAATATAAAATATATTAACAGAAAAGTTTGGGATAAACTAAAAAATTATAATGAAGAATTGTATAGATTAAATTAATATGATTAATATATTAGAAATATAATTATTTTATTAAAATTACAATATTAGAAATTAATTCAAAATACAATTAATATGCATAATGATTAGGAATAAAATTCCAGTATAGATGCAAGGTGCGATAAATTGATTATTATATTAATTAATGGAAAGATGGTATTCAAAAATTTAGAGATTTTATAAGCCCCATTTTCTAACCTAAAAAGTGTTTTAAAAATTGACTATATAAATAATTCTTATAATTTTTCAGACAATTATTGATATTGGGTGAAAAAAAGGCAAATATACCGGCAGCTGTTATCTGTAACCGTATTAGAACGTAGTCATTTCGTAGTACGAGTGTATTTTATCATGTCTGTAAGTTATCTGTTTCGGCTTTTACAATTTATTTCGAGATATACCTATTAATTTATTTGACATTTGTTTTGTTATTTATATATATAATTAAGTATTTTTATTATACAAATTACTACTAAATACTTATGAAATATACCATAAGATGGGTCTTTATACACACTAAAATAGCACTATAGAAGTTTTTACGATATATATGAATAATAATTGTGCACTATAGTATACCAATAGTTCGAATAATTCATAAAACCTATATAATATATTATTTATTTATTTTTAATAATTGTATATGTATACAACAATTATTAAAATCGAAATAATTCTATGTGCATTTGACGCGTATAGATCTACATCTATTATATTTCAAGATTATTTAGAATCTCATTTTATCGAATAAAAATTGTAGAACTTGATAGTCTAAATAAATGATTCATAAAAAATATTAGGTTCGAAAAAATGTCAAAAATTAGGTTTCGAAAAAAATGAAAAGCAAAACAATTTACGTAGCAGAGAACATGCAAGAAAAACACAGCGCGATAGCATGAGTACAGTAAGGATGCTTCAAGATAATTTAATGCATTGTGCGGTTTGGCGTTATCCGCATCACAAATTTGGTTGAAAAATAAAAGATATATGTATATGTGCTGTTAATTAAGATGCTCGGGAGTAAATTATGGTTACCCTAAATGCTCAAATATTTGGAGGTCCTCCCAGGAAGATAGGTGATAAATTTCCTTGGGGCAGACGTAATAATTTATCACTACTGGTCATTGAATAAAAAATTCCAGATTGACTCGTCAATAAATGCGCGATCAATATTTCTCTGTATGTACACACACATTTCTACACATATTTCGCGCTTAAACTGTAGGTCTCATGTATAGTCCTCGCAAGTCCTCAAGTATTGATCCTTTAGTAGAGTACTGAAGGAGTGGTTCTGACCGTATGAATGTTTTGTCAATGAGCTCTGGATTCGAGCGTCGTAATCACTCAAATGCCCAGTTTCCGTACTCGACGGGAAAAATAATGTTTCATTGAAATGAGTGGAAACAGATAAACAGATGTGTTATAGTTTAGTCTTCAACATATCCTCAGTTTCTGTCTTTAATGAATATTTGATTCAACCCGTGAATGTTGTGTATAACCCTAAAAGTTCTAGCCTTTTATTTTCATTAATTGTATAACTTTAGTGTGTAAAATAAGCTATTATTAAATTGCAAATGAGGGTATATCTTTTCCTTTAACTCTATCGATGTATATAGAGTATGAGCTATTGATGATAAAGGATGTAGTTATATGTCATATGTCATATTACGCCAGGGTATTTATTATTAGATAGATAACAATTTCATCGAGTAATTACCAAAGAAAGAGGTTTATAGAAATCCGAGGTAACGTATATTAGGAGTATAAGGATCTTCTCTCAGAACACCGTGGGATTGCTGATGAATGGCGCTGCGGGAATTTATGCTTCCAAATTATCCTTTAGTTATACTCAGATCTAAGATCCCAGTTGCTATAGCGATTTAGATTATAGCTTCATGTTACACTTATCTCACAGTCTGATGAATTATTTATCCTCTCATCTTTCGATGGTCCTCCTAACCATTCCACAAATATGTTGAATGTGCTGCGAGTTTTGACGATATCCTTGGATTGATTGGAGAGCATTTACACTGGCTACTTACAACTGAGCAGAGTACTTTCTCGATCAAATACACCATATTCGGACTTTCAAGCAGTTGTTTGAAGTGAACTATTATTACATATACCCAGTTCATGCTGGAGAAGATGAGAGAGTGAAAAGCGCGTTTTACTATTGTGGAAAGGTATATTATTCCTTACAAGTAGACTAAGAAATTTATCTATTTCAGCTTATGCATACATTCTTGCAAATAAGTATCCTGGAGAACTAGCTGACGCATTTGGTTGTTGTTCATGATCTGCGACACTGGTCGGCATAGGCGGTCATAATTTCTGTGTATCTTAAAAGATACCTGTATGATTCTTCTCACCAGACGCTACGACGAAACCAATAAAATATAAAATATACTAAATGTCCTTATATACCACATGTATTGCCGAGATATCTAGAGGTATTGCGTTGTTATACAACTCATTTATGCTACTTTAATTTGGGAATGCAGATTTTAATTGTGAGAATAGGAGCAATAAACAGAAATAATGGCTCTCTTAATTACTTTTCGCCGCTAATATGCTATAGTTTAACTCCTTCATTACTCGCAAATGACATGTCGTAGAGACACGACACTACAGATACGACAAAGCCGCACGAGCAGTATGCACTCAGAATAGAGATTTTCCGTATCGTGACACAACATCGCTATTGAGCTTTGCGCATGGTTTGCGTCAAGACGCTTTCAGTTTCTGTCAAAGCCAATACTTCTCTTTGACTTCATCAGACTCTTTGTCCGAAATAGCGCAACCCTAATGTATATATTGTTCCTTTCCGACAATACTGCAGTGGTTCATCTTCTAGTAAGCCTATAATATCGTCGCTAACCCGCTTCTTAACTCCCGTTATTATAATTAGAGCTATATTTATGACATGCCATGATGGTGGGGTCGGTCACTGAATATATTATAATAATCTGCGAGTCTATGATTTCATAGAAAGGTCTAAATATGTGTGGTTTCTCTATGAATGAACTCAGAATTTCCCGATAGTCTATATGATTGGAGACTGAAATTTTTATTTTCTTCTATACAAATTTTCGTTCTTAGAATGCTGGTTAATTTGATGTCTACCGGCACGTCCTGTAGGCGTAAATTTTCTTCTTTCTACATTTGAATCGACAGTTTATAGCGAAGTTATCTAGTAAAGTTGTATGAACCGATAACAACTGACAGGACACATCTGTATATGTATCGAAAATAATATTATGAAAGACTACCAACTACCTCTATCGAGAGCTGTAATTTGGTGTAGTGGCATAGAATCAAAAACTATGTAAAAGTAGCATAATGCTCCTCTCTCCGTAGCCGCCCTTGATATTTACTGAGATCAGCAGAGTGGACGCATATTCTCTTACACAAATATTTCATAACCTCAAATCATACTTAAAAAGTGGTATGCATCTTCCAAAAAGATTTATGGGGCTCTTTATCCATAGAGGTGAGAGTCAAAGCACTTCTTTCAGTGAATCTGTTCTTTTTTCGCAGTCAATAAATCATAGATGAATGGTCCTGGTACGAGTATCACGATATCTCATCAATTTTTCAGTGATATGCAACTGAAAGCTGGGCTTCCGAATCTGGAACCATAGTATTCGACTCATCAGAGTGTGGAGCCTGATGTGAGTTGTCATACACATGTCGTAAAACTGCGCAAATATAGCGTAGAGATTGAGCGTGCGCTGTGCTTGAAGGCTTTCTAGTTGCTATCTTTATTGTTACGAAAATGATCTACAATTTTTCTACATCGTTTTCACTCAGCATACATATGCGTGCTCATATTACTTAAATCTGATAGTATTTAATCTTCTGTATCACAAGCTCGAGCAACATTATATATTATTACCAAAAATAGGTAATCTGGACGCTTGGTGAAAAGATGATTTATTATTGAGTGTGGGTGCAATGCCAAAGTTTAGGATATTTGCTTTGCATTTTAGGCCAAAACTGCACTCTGATATATAATATAATTATTATAATAATGGTTATTCATTATAATATATTATATATATCAATATAGTATATACTTAATAATGATTATTAATATATAGTAATTATATATTATTATATATAATTGAAATATATAGCGTACCAATTTTATTTGTAAATATATGATTATATAATATATATATAATATATAGTGCAAAGAGCATCAATTAAATTTGGGAATATAGGTACAATAGGGTCTAAGTAATTTATTAAATTCGAAGATATTAAAAGAAAAAAATTAAAGATGCAATGCAGATGAATTGTTTAAATAAAAGACTAATTTCTGGTTGTAATAATGAATATATAGTTTTATAAAATAAACTAAATGTGATTGATAACTGAACCTGAATCAATGTACATAATTTCGTATTTAAGAAGTAAATACACCAATTTTATAATATATTCAGAGTAAACGTTAACGTCTAAGTGAATCTCCTAATATCCAATGATTCTGATAAATTGTGAAATCTAACTTTTACAATTGAAGGCGGTGCTGATTAGTAATGTGTCGTACGGATTGGATGAGATTCATGTCACTAATGAACTTCAACTACTTATAAAGTGAAGTGAACATAAGACTGAACCTACACAATAAAAACTAGTAATATAACATTTATCACTACCCGATATATAAAAATACACATAGATCGAATGACACATACACAATTCTCTATCAGCATCAATTAAAAGACATAGTAGAAAGAGGTGAGAAGGACCTATAAGTCAGCTATATGGAAAATATCCGAATATACGATTGCAACACCCTTCGCCATCAATACATGTATATATATAGTATCGACTCACGCGGATTAAGGTGAAAAATTATAACATATATCTACGTAACAACTATATATATATTATATTATTATTAGTATATATATATTAATATAATATAGTAATATATTAATATTAATATATAATATATATATATATTATATATATTAGATAATATTTATATAATATATTAATATATATATATATATACTATATAGTATCGGTCAAATTATCATTTATAATAGCGGTACCACTACCGTAAGGTGAAACGTTGATATCTAAAAAATTCGCGAATAGACTCTAATAAATATAAAGATGTAAAACACTCTAGGGTATGCAAGCTATGCCTCACCTCTGATATAACCCCTGACGACGCCTATGTAATGTCGAGAGCATATGTTTTTAAAATTACAAAAGGTTGTTGTGTTAATACTTTTTTATGAATATGGTTTTATTGAGGATTAAAGTTTTACAATTATAATAATTATCTAATGTATTGTCATAAAACTGATAAAAATGTGGAAGATATTCTAGATATTCTTAAGTATAAATATCATATATATATATAGTAATATATATGGATAATGTATATGGATAAGTTGAGGTCTTAATCTTAGCGAAATTATTTAAAAGATAAAAAATAAATTTTTTGGGACGAGATAGTGTTTGTGTCTTAAATTTCATCTTATAATGAATATATAATAATTTAAAACAAATTAAAAGTAATATATTATTAAAATTAGCGAAAATATATTTGTGTTCGTGAAATTCCTTTATAATGTTTTAATCATGTGCACAGCACAAAGGGAGAACCTTGCAGGGCATACACTCTATGTGAGTGACAATCCTTAAATTGAAATAGACGTTAAATAGACACTTTCATGAGAATGAGGACAAATCGTATAAAGATTTGAGTCCAGAGAGCAGCCAAGCAAATTTGTGAGATAATATATTAGAGGTTGTTCAATAGCTGTCTATGTACAAGAATCTCGGCTGTATCATGATTTTCTTCATAGATGTGGCAAGAATCTCCATTTCATATATTAGAGAGTTAACATAACATCACATTATAGAATCATATTAATGCACGGTGAGTAAAACAAACTGTGATACACTAATTAGATATCACTATATTAGGGGCACAACTATTTTAATAGATATAAAATAAGAGAAAAATTTTCTCCATGCAGACAATTGGATCAAAACTAATAAAGAATATTGCGAATAGAATTTTCAAAGCATTATTAGAATATGGCACTAGAAACTTACTTCTTATCTGTGTATATATAGAAGATTATGTAAATTGGAACGTTTTCAAGGGCCAATTAGCAAAATATAATAGACATATATCATAGCTGAATTTATATTCTCCTATTTCTTTAGATGATTTTTCCCCTACATATATATATAATTCATAATTATTACCTCCCTCACCTCCTCCTCATCACCCTCACCCCCTCACCTCACCCCAATTCTTCGTTAAAAAGTTATGCACATCTCTAGTAAATAATATTTTAACTAGATCTCAGAAGTTTCTAGTAGAAGATTTAAAATATATTTCATATGTCAGGCGTATGTCCAGTGGTCTATTTCATAGGAAAAACTGTCATTTTCACTATGAACAATACTTATATGAGAGTGAAATGAATATAAGACATTAAAATAGCACATTACTATATTAATAAAATCTTAGGTAGTAATGATGAGCTTACACTATATATTATTATATATTATATATATATATATAGTATATATATATAATATATTATATATATATATTATAGTATATATTATATATATTATAGGGGGGGGGGGAACAAGTCTTGCAAGTGTGCTAGGGTCCTTACATGAGGGTATGTTGTACGTGTGGTTATTGCGCATAGTAAGTGAGGACTATGTGCTGGAATAAGAAATATTAGATCTAAAGTTCAATGTGTTAGATGGACAATCTTAGTGGGTGTGGCCTAGGTGTGAGAAGAATTGATAAAATGAGGGAATGAATGTATTAGAGAGTGTGTGGATCTGAAGAAGCGGTAAAATGAGAGATAAATGAAACTATGTTGAGATGGTTTGGTCATATGGAAAGATGGAAGATGTCGGTTGGATTAAGCGGATGTATAGTGGCGATGTGTTGGGAACCGGCTGGGAGACCGAAAAACAAGATGACTTGAGTCAGTAGAACAAATGTTTGAAGGAGAGAAGAGTGTGAGTCTTGGTAGCAGGGCGAGGAGAAAGGTGTCATAACAGGAGTGAATTGGCGGGGATGAACTCCTACATTGACGAGCTAACTAAAGTGAGGGTCCATCTCTGTCCCTGAGAAGCTACTTACGGGGTGATTTCTGAACTGCGACGAGTTACTCAATAAATTATGGTACAGAGGGTGAGGTAAGGCTGGGGCTTTCTTTTTCGACTTTTGTCATATTCTTTTACTGCTTTTCTTTCCGATGCATGTAGCGCCCTTAACTGCCCTTCTTGGGAAAATAGAAGGAGGATGAAGAAGAAAAGAAAGAAGTATTATACTATAATATATATATATATAATATTATTATATTATATAGTATAATATATATATATATATATATATATTATATATATATATATGATAGTAGTATATCATATATATATATATATATAATAAAATAAAATAATCTACAGAGTACCATATTTGATAGTTTGATCCCTCTTCTGGATTTTAAATAAATTTCTTGGAGTAGTTGACCTTATGCAATGGTCATGAGGTGTGAAATTTAAAAAATATATCAAACAAGGAATTTATAATGTTACTTGATATATCAATCAATTTCATGCGTAACTCTTCAGAGGCTTTGGATGAATCAAATAAATGGAGGTAAAATGCTAATCAGTATGAAATCACACATTTCTAAGTCTGAGAGTCTTTTATTGTAACCTTTTTTACCAGCTGGAGAAAGTGTTCATCAAAATTTTTATCTTAGCAAAAGGAGTTTTGAAAAAAGAAAATGTTTGGACTCTTGCAACACGTCATATATGAGTTTGTTTTACCTTGAAAAGAAACATTTAAAGAAAAAGGAGAGCAGAATTTCTGGAAATCTTCATTGCTTAACTCTTAGAGTTGATTATGTTCCTCATAAAATTTAATGACTTGCTCTTGCGAAGATAAAGTTTTGGCTAACACATATCACTGAGACAGTCAACTCAAATTATAATTTTAATACGTTTAAAAATTTTGAATAATTATTTAAATATAAAAATGCTTTTGTGCAAGTTTAGAATTTATTCATAAGGCCCCACTAAATCCCATAGAAGGACATATGCGGTCTTAAGGTCGCAGATCACCTTCGATGCTCTTGTTAAATTACAATCTATAGATACACTTATTTAAAAGATGGGTTTTTTTTTTTGTATATATATTATATATATTACATATATAAATATTTTAAATATAATATATATATTATATAATTATATATATATTATAGTGGTAAATATATGTATAGGTTATTATTATATATTTATATATATATATATATTTAATATATTATATTTATATTAATGTTTGATTATATTGTATTTATATTATATAAATAATAGTATATGGTTTTTTAAGAATATATATCGCGATTCTAATATATATCCACTATGTTTTTCTCCTACATTAATTAATATATTTATGTATTATATATTATTTATTATATATACTATATATATATATATACTATATCTTGCTGGTAATAGCGGAGTATAGTTCAAATTGTATTACGAATATAATAACCACCGCCTATATATTATAGGAGCTAAGTCATATAAATTAAATAATCTTCTACTGTTGATATTATTACATTATATATATATTATATTATCTATTTTATTTTATATTATAATTCTATATTATATATAATTATCAAAGAATGTCTCCTACTGGTCATTGATTATATGGATAGAATTCAAGAAAATTCTAAAGGTTGACTTTTTTAAGTTACCAGTTTTAGCTAGGTGGAAATATTGATATTCCACTAGAGATGTAGCTCCTGAGTTTCTAAGGGCTCAAATTCATCAAAAGGATAGTCAACACCAATATGGTGATATATGCATTTGTGGAGGGGGGACTATCGGTATAACATTGGAGTAAATATGATTGGCATTGTTTTGTAGGTGAAGCGGGATCAGTGGGTAGAGTGTCTCTGTACATTACGTTTTGAGACGAAGCTCAGTGTATCTATTCTGTAATACTCCAGAATTGTGAATTATAAAACTTATTCCCAGAACCCCTTATAATGGCTCTGTCAGCTTATACTATAAGTTATGTGATTGGTTCTTTACAATAATTTTTGCTTTTCACTTTGACTTTGTTTGAGTTTTATAAGTGAGTGACAATAAGAGCAATCATTTATGGTCAACCTAATATCCACTTTTTGCTAGAATACTTGGAAGTCAAAGGATGATTCTTTTCAGATAGGAATATTACATTCTAAACAAGCATTACTCTTTCTTCACAACAAATAAGAGCAATTAATGAATACTGCATTTTATTATGATTTTTTTATATCTATAACTCTATGTAATCTTTGAATAACATTATACTGATACAAGAATATATAAAATATAAATAATATAATAATATAAATTAATTATAAATAATTAATAATTTAAAATACTACTGAGTAAATTTTAATTTAATTCACACACATCATAAATTCGTATTATTCAACTGCACTAATAATTACAATAATGAATTAATAATAATTGTATTATATAATGTAATCTATTTCATTAAGTAATAAGTAGATTTCGTTTTATAAATTAATATAAAAATATTGATAATATAAAATAATATTATTAATATAATAATAATTTGTATTGAGCTGGGATATACACTAATAATATAATAATAATTATAGATAATAATATTATATAATTATAATATTATTACTAATAATTACTTAATAATAATAATTATAACTCAATGATAATGAATAATGTATCGATCTATGATGAAATTGTATAATTGATTATCGAATAATGAATAAATCGATTTAATGATAATATGATTAAATCCTGATAATGGATTCGATAAATAGATATGATTAAAAATATGATTAATGATAGATCTTACCTTAAAAGGTTTCGCTTTTCAAGATCAAATGATAATAATGTTATAATTAATTAATATTCACTAATTAAAGAAGAGAAAATAATACAAATAACGAATTTAATTAAATAACATAATTTAATGCTTAAAACTCAATTTATTTCATTTAAATAATTCTATCAATACTCATTATATATTATGTTATACACTAGATCAAGTAATTAAATGAAATGAATACATTATAAAAATAAATACTCATTAAAATAATAATTTAATAATATATAATTGATATAAATATAATAATGTATAAAAATGAAGTATAAAATATTAATATAGTAATAATTAAAATAACCTAATAATAATATATATACATAAATAATATATCATAATATAATATTATAATATAATAATAATATAAATTAATAAATAATATCTAGATTTTAGTAAAAAATATTACATATAAAGAAAATATAATTTATAATAAATAATCAATAAATAATACAATTAGTAAAATAATTATAATAGTGCAAAATAATTAATTTAAATAATAACTAAAATATTATTGAGCATAAGTATTTACATTATGTGAAAATACTGAGAAACGACCTTTCGGGTTGTTAACACTGTGTAACTTAAGAGGTTTTGACAAAAATTAGTATAAGAGTACTAGTATATAATTAAATTATTTCACTAAGTGTATAGGTGTCATTAAAATAGTATTATATATGATTCTACGAATATTTAATTACGTATCGATAAATTATATTGCACTTAGACTTTTCTTTTGACATATAAATATAAACGATGATCTAAACCTCGGCTACTAATTAGCTAATCTATCTAATATATAATAATATAATATATATAATTTCTCATTGATATAATTGAGATATTTAATTAATATGCTGTTTACTACTTAGTGTTCAATATATACAATACATAAATATAATAATAATATATATTAATAATGGTATTGATTCATCGGAAATTGTATAATTTAAATATATATAATTAGGAAAATATATATATATATTAATATATGATAATAATCTACAAATTAATACTAAAAATAATTATTATCTAATAATATGACTGTGTAGTCATACTAAAATTATCATTTCCTAATATAATAATAATTAATATTGTTAATGCAATTTAATATATAATAATATGATTTGGCCTCTATTAATAAGATTTTTATTTTTAATTTAATGATACTTAACAAAAATTTAGTGATTACTATTATTCCCGTCATCACTTTTAGTATCAGGTACTCCGGTTTCTTTTACTCTATTGCTACACATCGCTATACTGCTTTTACTCTGTTCACTAGTTCAACCTATTTAATAATCAGAAATAAATAATAATTATGCTTGCGATAGTGATAACGCCAATTGAATGTCAATTTATTTTTATTGTCTATCAATTTTCATGCGAGTATGTCATAATTGCTTTTTCGTAACATTTTGTACAATGGAACTTTTTTGCAGGGACGTTTTTCCAGAACTAAAAGAGCTGATCTTTTTTTTATAATAATTCCGGTTTTACATACGTCAGCCTACCGTTTGACATTTCAGTGATAGTGCTAGAAATTTTTTTTTTAATAAAGACCGCTAAAAATGAGTTTACATTTTTTTTTTTTTCTTATTTTTACCTCTATCAACCCTCGGAATACAAAGTCCAAGATTAAAAATATTTAACTCCCTAATATATTTCTGATGGGTCAAAATCTGTCGGATATTTAAATTCCCTTCGGTATATTCTAATATTTGGTAATTAGAATTATGTAAGTACGTTATTTTTTATTTATTTTTGGTGATATCGTTGACTTTATTATTCCTTTTTTAATAAATTTAAGTTTTCGTATATTTAAATATGCCAAATTTTTAAGAACATTAGAAGGAATTAGTCAGAACTAAGTACATACATATAACTATGAACCATAAGTAGTATAATTAATTTTAATCCGTATAGTAAACTTCAATGTATTGAAAATTAATTAGGTGCACAATAATAATAATAATAAATTAAGTAATACTTTAATAAATTTTCGCAACATTCAAAAATTAGGATATATAAAATAATATATCCAAATACCACTACCATATATTATATTCATATTACATTGTAATAATAATAATATATATTTAATTTTATAAAATAAAAATTATCATTAGAAACCTATGAGATGAGATAATAAAGTTACATCGATAATAAAATATTTCAATTTTAAACATCTAAAATAATAAAATAAGAAAATTAAATTAAATTAGAAAAAAGAATAAAATAAAAAGAAGAGTTAATAATAATAATATTACACAATAATAATCTATAATAATTATTATATTATACCCAAGAAACTAAAATTAATTCTGCAGATAATATCCAAATAATATATTGGAGATCTATTATATAATATTACATAAATATTTAATAATATATAATTATATTATATAAAAAATATGATAAAGATATATGAGCAAGTAGAATAGATAAATAAATTATTTAATATTTATAATATAAATGATATAATATGATGTAGAATTATAAACAAGTAATCATATTTTAACTCTACAGTAATCGGTAATAATAGCACATATTATTAATTAATAATAATATTATATAAATAGTTTTATAAATTTCATCAAAGGCGATATAAAATAAAATTCAATAATTATATAAATCAATAATAACTCTGAGAGAATAAGAATGGCACCCACAGAATTATGAAACATTGAAAATTGAAAATAGTGTGGAATAGAATATATATTAATTAATTGTGATCAAATAATAAAACTTACAGAATCCTATAATATTAATATAACATGAATAAATATAATATAATAATAATAATATATAATAATAATAATAATAATATAAAATAAAAATAAAAATAATAATAATATATAATTATAATAATATCATATATAATAATAATAATATAATTATTGAATAATATAAAATAATATAAATAAATATAATATTAATATATCTATAATATATGATGATGATGATGATGATGATGAGATAATAATGATGATGATGATGTCATATGAAAAAAAGTATATTATTATTAATTATTATTAATTATATATTATTATTATTATTATTATTTTATTATTTTTTATTATTATTATTATTATTATTATTATTATTATTATTTTATTATTTTATTATTAATCTAAAATAGGATGTGATTTTTGAAAGGATCTTGTTAATAAAAAGGTTTTTGCTGTACTAAGGAAAAATTTAACTCTTCTCGGATGACTTTAATTAGATTACAATTATTATTTTAATATATATATATATTTATATATAATACAATAAAACATATATTTATTATTGTTATTGCTTAATCTACTATGATTATGTAGTCTCAAGTCCATAACCTATAACTTATTCATAATTTTCGTCTAAGGGTGGAGTATGTCGCTATATTAATAGGCTTTCTTCATTAAAAGAACTAAAATAATATTATATATACCATAATATCTGGGATGCCGTTATATATATTTTCCGATAAACTGTCTCTTTTAAGTTATCTGTTACATTATTGTTGACTGTTAATATATAAGGTCTATCTTACTTATTAATGTGATAATATGAAAGCATTTATCTATATATCACCATTTATAGTATATTTATATATTATTATTATATATTAATTATATATATCTATATTATTTATAATATATTATTATATTTATTATTTATATATTTTATATTATATATTATATTATATTATAATATTACTTTTATAATCTATTATTAAATGTATTATATATGATAATAATACTTAATATGGATATATATATAAAAATATATAATTATTAGTTAGTATTATTACTAGACAAATCTTAGTAGTAGGGTATATATATATTATATAATATATAATATATTAATAATATTAATTAGTGTGTGTATGCTTATTTATTGTACTTATAATATTAGCCTTATTATATTATTCCGTATTATAATATTTGATTATATATATATCATAAAATATATAATTACGCTTTATATATTATAAACGGATAATAATAGTAGTTATATATATATATTATTTTATAATACCCTCTATATTATATATTTCATATTATAGTATACTATACCTTTATAGATATGTATTATAATATACCTTACTACTATAATCTATTATTATATATAATATATATATATTATATTATATTATATATATATTATTATATTTATGAGTTATTAATTAATATATCTTTATATTATATATCCCTATATCTACGCTATCATAAGTATTATACTACTACGTTATACTTATATATATATAATATTTATATATATATATATATTACTATATATATATATATATATATATATATATATATATATAGGTTGTGATGGATGGCACCTACGCGAGGTTCAACTGTCACCTCGGGAGAAGATATCAAGAATTTCTGCCCCGGGGGGGTACTGGCAAGATGTACACAATTCCGCCTCACCTCCCCTAGAGGTTACTAGATCAAAAGGAAACCTGACTTGGGCCGGGCCACAAGGTCTTTTTTAACATAATTATAACTATCATCCCTTCACTATTTTATCCTGTCTATACCTTCAATCTGCCTTTTCTGCCTCTGTCTTGAGCTCTCATTTGCATAACCGGGAGAACTATCTCTACGGTCGAGAGGATGTCGAGATAGCCTCTCGGACCCTAATATTTCACACTGGCCTATCTGCAAAAACAAGTCGGTAAACAGCATCCAGTGCATAGTATGGCTAGGATTTTGGTACTCAGTCTGTCTTCAAACGCCCTATTTCGACCCCTCTCCAGATTCAATAGGGCTACTGTGCAAACTGTAGCCCCTCCCCCATACATTCCTGAATTTAGTTAATTCGGTGGATGCATCCAATTACGTAAAGGGAAAATATACCTTGTTTGTTCATCACTATTTTTTCCGTCTAAATTGGTTTGTTATTCTTTACTTAAGAGATAATACCACCAAAAAACCCCTCCGGCCCTAAACCGTAATCCTTCTCAATATCATATTCTCAACATCTACTTACAATCATTCAATTAATTAATGGAGTATTTATCAGACAAAAATCCATAGCAATGATTAGTACATTCTTACACATGAATAATAAAAGCATATCATAGTCTATCTATTCATCATAGTAAGCGCTCCCGTTCCTTAGATCGCTCGCAAAAACAAGTTAATTAAACACCTAGTAATAACCTCTTCACCATGTATATGGTTAGATTCATATAAATATATCTTCCATTCTGCCCAACCTTGTTTTACTCTCATCACCATACTTTTCCTATTAAATCATCTTAATCTCAAAACAGCATCGGAAACCATGCCTAATAAAACTATAATGGTTCACAACTAGCGACATTAGAACACTTAAACAGGCATTATAAATGAATTTTTGTTTCCGGTTTTCTCTCCAAACACCTGCATGAAAATAAATTCCAGCAATCTATGTTCATATACTAGGACCTGAACTAAGATCACCTTAACAACATCTTATCCTTTTAGTAGTTCGCGCAACACCCGAACTGGGCACAACCGCCTTCAAACACTCCCAACGGCCTTTCCTGGCCCTACGTTCAATAATAATACTACGCAAATTCATTACCTTGGAAGGTTACGATTAAATGCCCTACTGCTGGTTATTGAGGACTACCATTCTGATTCCGGGGCCATACCGTACCTTATGAATTGGAAACCTGAATACCTTACTCCAAAAAATCCCACCCGATCCTCCCGGCATCGGCTCCACCTCACCAGAATCCAGACGTCACATTTTGGTTTCCCTCTACATCACCGACTCCAAGCCTGGCACACACCTGACACAACTCAGATTCGCCTCGCAGGACGCAATCTTAACATCCCCACCAACACCCAAGCAGATCATTACCGTCTACCGCCACCAAAGCTAATGGATCAGTATTTATAACATAATAGAATTCCATATAACCTACCCAAATAATGACATAACAAAATCTTTAAAGCCACATCATTTCATTTAAACAACCAATATAAATGCCAACTCTAGACTAAGGGTTGGTCGTAGAAACTAAATCTAAACTATCCCCGATATCAGGTCACTTATTAACAAAGAACTCCCTCGAAAACTCAGAATTATTTTTCTTCTATACATCACATTATCCATAACCAATAATAAATAACACTCAGATCTCCTAATCTCATAACCTTACCTACTAAAAATTTCAGAATACCGTTAAAACAACATCTCTACCGCATTGATAATACGAAACTGGAGGTTATAAAAAAACTAATCTCAAGAACTCTCAAAACCCTCATCTCTCTAAACGATTCCCCGCACTCATTTCTTTGCCGAAACTCCTCCCTTCTTCAATACAACATAGCACGCCTGCTACACCTAAAGTCTAATATATCCTAACCTAACTCTCCTAATTAATCTACTTTAGTAACAATAAATAACATATCTAAAAATTTCTCAAATTCATTCAACTCCTCCCTCTTTAACAATCCAATCTCATGATATGAGATAATTCAAAATCCTTAAAATTCCAGCACTAGGACAGACTAATTCTCAAACTTCTCATCTGAAAGCATAAGGAGGAATATACAAGATAGCAATTCTTTCTCATCACATGAAATCTATAAAACAAATCCGGAAACTTAATTATATTACCCCAATGTGGAAACAGGCATCTCATTTTAATTCTCAAATATTGATCAAAAAAGCCTCTTTTTGCCATATTCCATTCTCCCCTATCGCCACCTCTCTCTCTCAGTCTCACTCAAGTCGGGCTAAAACTGCTGGAGCACCATATTAATTAGAAAATATTTCTGCCACATCAATCTACTTCACTCACACAAGAATGTTCCATATCATGGTAATATTAAGGAAATTCCATTACAAAAATCAACGAACAACGCCTCACCTCTCCTCACTATCAAAACATAATTATGGCTTCTAAATCATCCCCATACTAATCATTATTCATAACTTACCAGTCAAGCAGACTCTCGACTTAAATGCCTTTTGACTACTGTCCCCACATATTATTCCTCTATACCGCAGACAATCTTCAATCCCTATTAAACATGAAAGTTACTTTCAATTTTCCTTACCTAATAGATATTTGCCAAAGTCCTCTAATATCTAATCCTTCTTCATAATCTCACCATCAAACTATCATAAGGCGTACCACGGGCCATTTGTCGTCTCCATTTGCCTCTTCAATTCTTTACAGCAGTCTCGCCCCCCTACCAACAATACCTCAATATACTTACGCAGACGACATCAGGTCTCCTTCCAACATCCACTTTGTAACCGCACCTAGCACACCAAGAATACTACAATTCATTAGTACTTGGATCTTACACAATTAGAATGATCGCTTCCCCCTTAAATAATTCTCCATTATTTGGATACATGTTACTCTCTCTAACATTGACCACATTCCTCATTCACTCCAATAATAATATGTCTTTTGGACAACATACCTCTTCCTAAACAATACCCAAAATATTATGGATTGCACTTACACACGCACATAATGATCATTTCTTCCACCCATACTCTCATCAAAGTATTGCACGTTTAACAAGAGAGCTAGTAATTTCAATTTGCCACATTACTTCTCAACCAACGGAAATTAAACAACCTCGAATCTCTTCAACACATTATATCAACTTCAGCTTGACAGAAAACAGCATCCTTAACCCATGCGCCCTACATAGTATACACTTACTTCAAAGAACCTAAAAATATGATAAATTGATTCCATACCGCTCGCATGGTTCACAAAACTACATCAAATCTAACATAATAAATGGAAGTTACTCAAAATTAAACATTGCCCTATAGAATAATATCACCTCATCGGGATGTATCGAAAAAAACACACGTCATGAAATAACACTACTTTTTCATTATTCAGACCAACAAACTATCTTTATCAGCATCCTCCCTATTCCTAATTCCCACTTGAACATTGTAGGGGCACAATTTTTCCAGAAAACACTCGAATCAACCCATTCATGCAATTGACCTAATTACTCTCAACCCACAACCCCGCGGAGAACAGACTAAAAATTTTCCCCGCCCCTCTCTGCACGCGGTAGGCAACTTTATAATGTAATTACAACAAACATGTACTCCCCCACACCGCTCCCAAATAGGTCTTGGCTCTCTCATCATACCATTAACTTACACATTATTACAGAGAATAGCACCGCAATAAAATTAGACAAAAACACCATAGACCGAACACCCTAACAATACTCTCCCTACAAGAAGATCAATGGTCCAGGGAAGAAAAAATTAACCTCGCCGGAGCATGATAGCGCCAAGTTCACAAGCCACAAATCTTAATGTCATAATGGGAAAAAATAGGATATATTTTCCCTACTTTTTTTAAAGCAGTCGCAGAGAATACCCTGGGCGTTTATGAAAAATTATTTGTGTGGCCCGTTTTTTTGAAATATTTCCTCCCAAGGCCCCAACACCAGTTTTTTTTTTTTACGTTGAAAAAATATAAAATGGTGTGGTTGGGTTTTATTTTACTTCTTTCTATTTCAAGGAATTTTTTTTTCTGGAATTCAAGGCCATAGATTAACATATTATTTTATTTTGATAATAAATTAATAAATTTTCAAAAGAAAAATACATGCCTCAAACAGGCATCAATCATATTTTTCATAGTTATATATCTATCCTTATATATATATATATATTATTATTTATAAATATATATATATATATTATATATATATACTTATTAATTATTCCTAATATTTATAATTATATTTTATAATATATATATTATAATATATAAATATATATTATATTATATATAGTATTATATTATTATTATATATATAATATATATTTATTATATATAAATATATATATTTATATTAATATATTATATATTATTATATATATATATATATTATTAATATATAATATTTATTATTTTATATTAATTTATATAAATTTATTTATTTATTATATTATAATTTATATATTAATATATTATATATATTATATATAATATATATTTTAATATATTATTTAATTATTATATTATATATTTATATATATATTATATATAATTTATAAGAGGTTTTATTTTGCCATGTGGATTACACTATTTCCAAATACACAAATCACTATAAAAACATAGCTTAACCAAAAAAAACTTAACAATTAATAATTTAAATAAACATCAAGAATCATATTCCTCTCACATGTGATTAGTCCGCTAATTTTTTTTTTTTTTTTTTTTCCGTGAAACCACCTTTTCAACGGGTGGTTTTTTGTTTGAATTTCGCAAATGAGTTGAGATCGAAACAGGGCTTACTATCAAGTCTGCTTGATCATCTTTTTGCATTGTTACATCGCCCCACTTAGTTAATTAAATACTGGTAGCACAATTTTCATGACCAGACTCCCTACTGTATACTATTCTGGCTATTAAAGGGGTCGAAGGGTTACCAGGCGCATCAAATACGCGAGAATCCCCATTTCCTAAATCACAAATTTACTAACGGCGGCACATAACGGGGTAACTCAGAAAAATTTAAATGAATACCCGCAAAAAATGGGTTTCAAAATTTAATGCCAAAGGTTTGGGGGTGAAAAGCCACCTTTACCCCAAATTAACGCTGCCCCATAAAATAAAAATAAATAATATCAAAAAAATAAAGTAAATCGCGTCCGTTAGCGACACTTTAAAAATAAAAATAAAAATAAATTTTAGTACTCTTCCTAAGATAAACTGACTAATGTATAAATGATTCCATATAATAACGAGTAATATAAGCATTAATACATGAATAGTAAGTAATAGTAGTAGCATGTAGTAGGCCGCTACAAGCTGATATTAATATTGAAGTATAATAATAAATATATTAATTATTCTCAATTGTGGGTTTATAAAACTCTCAGCCTAGTCAAATTACTTCAATGCATTCTTTTGTTATACCAACATTAATTTTTTAAACAGCATGTTTATTTAAATTTTAAGATTTTTATTTCAATAACCTCAAATTTTAAAACCTTTTTTTATTTCAACACCCGCAAACCTTAAACTAAAGCTATAAAAAGCATAATTTAATAATAATAAATAATAATATAATATAAATAATATAATAAATAATAATAATATAATAATTAATAATAATAATAATAATAATAGATAATATCATCATAACAAACCTAAATTAATGAAATTAAATTAAAGTTAAGTCAGGTTGTTAGGGTTAGTTAGGTTTTTAGTAAGTTGGTAATTGCTAATCCAACTCGCATTTCGAAATAGATTTAGTATTGCCTATATAATTATATATATATAATATATATATTATATTATATATATATTAATATAATATATATTATTATATTATATATTAGTTATATTGATATATTATATATATACTGGTGTATACTATATATATATAATATTATATTATATATATATTATATAATATATATATAATATTATATTATTATATATATATATATATATATATAATAATAATTTATATATATATAATATATTATTAATTACGTATTATTTATATATAATATATATATTTATATATATTAATTATATATATAATATATATATATATATTATATTATATATATATATATAATAATTATATATATAATTATATATATATAATATATAATATATATATAGTTAAGCTTGGAAAGAATAAAGCCTTTTTAAGAAGAGACCTTTGATATTTTGCCCTTAATATTTACCAACCACGCATTACCGTTACCACGGCCATTTTAGTTTTTTGAAAAATTTTTAATTAAATGTTCAAAATAATTTATATATTTTTTTACAAAATTTTTGAAAAGTTACTGTGAAGCAACAGAAGTTTAAAACTATGTTCCTTTTAGTCAAACATAATATAACAAAAAAGCCTCCTTCTTCTCTAAGCATTGATTACAGTATATTTAGAAGATTTTGCAACTCTGAATATCAGAATCATTAGGGACCGTATTTTATAAAGCGGGCCTATTTCTCTTCCTTGGTCAGTGTCCCTTCTAGAATCTCTCTTAAGCGTAAATTCGAAGTTATGAACGATCCTTGAGAATATTTTTATATGTAGCGAACGACTTGGACGTCGCCAGAATACTTACTTTTGGCGAAATTTTTTCTTAGTCAGGTTAGCTCCTGAACACTTGAACCTCTGTTAAGTATTTTGTTTTTTTTTTTTAGCGGCAGCCATCTTTTTTTTTTTTATTGTACAATTTCTTGCTAGCATTATTATTATTTTAATTATTTCATTTGTTGCATTTATTATGTAATAATTTTGTCCAATATGTACTTTCGTGTAGAAAACAAACATACACCCAGAAACCACCTAAATAGGCTCTCATACTAGAGAAATAGGCAACGTGCAACTAGCGATCGGGCCCTAACTTTATGTAAGTAGCAGATGATTTTTTTTATCATGCTCTAATTTGTAGCTAGGCTACGTTCAGCTTACGGCTATGCCGATCAAAAGCAACTGGAACTAAATAAATGTGAAGCAACACATCTTCATTACTGCATAGTACTATGTTTTAATACGGCGGTTTAGATATTTTTATTTCATTAATTTTTTTATATTTCTATAAATTTACATACATAAAATTAATTTATTATATATACTTTTCGCTTTTGTCTACGTTTTCATTTTTACGTTTGGTGGGCTCGTTTGTTTATTGGGTCTCTAACGTCAATAGAAATATGATGACTTTTTTCGCTGAGAAAAAAACGCTCTTCGTATATGGTAATGCCTTGAGTAAAGAAGAGGAAGGTTCATATATTGTTTTTTTTTAAGACACCTTAGTGATGAAGAAATACTTATCTGAGGGTACTCTTAGGCTAAGTGAAGTCGTTTTTTTCAACGGGGCCGTTTATAAATACGCCCTTAGGGTCGTATTTAAACGGCTTTTCTCTCCTTTTGGTCATTGTCTTCCAGAAATCCTCTTTAAAAGTAAATTCGATTATGAAGATCTTGGGATAATTTTTTTATGTAGGGACCCCTGAAAGTTGCAAAATTTATCTTTTGTTGGCGATTTTCTTAGTCAAGGTAGATCTGGGACTCAACTTGACTCTGTTATTTGTTTTCCGAGCGGCGCCATCTTTATTTTTTTCATTTGTACATTTTCTCGCTTTATTATTAATTATTTATTTGTTTTCATCGAATTATGTAATAATTTTGTACTTGACGACTTTCGGGTAAGAAAATACCCAGAAACCCAATAATAGGCTCTTTCAACTAGAGAAATGGCAACGTGCCAACTTAGCGGACCCGGGCCCCCTAATTTAATGTTAGCAGCAGAATGATTTTTTTTATCATCTAATAATTTGGTAGCTAGGCTGCCTTTCAGCCTACGGCTATGGTCAAGCCAACTGGACTAATAAAATGTGAAGCAAAATATCCTTCATATCATAGTATTTTAACGCCGTTTAGATATTTCTCTTTAATTTTTCTTTTTTAATTCTATAAATTTTACATTACATTAAATTAATTTATATATATACTTTTATTTTTTCTAGTTTTCCATTTTATACTTTGTGTGCGATTGGTGGTTTTTGGTCCTACTGAGTCCCATGAAAATTAATGATGAGTTTTTCTTGAAACGCTCCTTCTCGAGTAAGGCATCCTGGGCAAACGAGTGGAGGCACAAAATTTATGAGGATTTTTTTTTAAAGAAACTTTTAAGGTGATGGAGGATAATACTTATCCTTCGGGCACCCTTAATGGCTAAGTGAAGTCGTTATTTCAGGCCGTTTATAAATGGGCCCCTTAGTCTCCAAAGATGACTCTCCTCGGATGGCTTGCCTTGGTTTGAGGGGAACATTCATAGTTTTGTATTCTTCCAGTCTACATGTATATATATTATGTGAAGAGAAGTGTGAAATACAGTGTTATATATTTAAGATATTAGATAATGATTAGTAAATAAAGTTGTAGTGATAACTATAATTGTAAGGATTTAAATATTAACATATAATATATGATAATGGTGATGTATGCAATGAATAAAAGAAAATGGAAAAAATGTTGGTGTTAGATTGGCACGGGGTAATTATATTAATTTTGTGTGTGACTAATATTAGATGTAATAAATTGATTAATGTATAATATGAGATATTTTGTTTTTTGTATATGTTTATTATTTTAAAAATTTTATATATGTATGTACATTTATTATATTAATTTAAAAGCGCCCGATTAGGCTCAGTTGTTTAGGCAACTCGCCAAACAAGTGAGGGGTCCCAGGGGTTCGCAAACTGGTCGGGTGGGAGGCATGTGAACTTATTTCTCCCTTGGGCTTGGCTTCGCCCTGCTCGGACGTTAAACGAGTTACACTCCCTCCTTTTTTGATAGGCTCTGGCCGTGGGGAGGTGCACGGAGTTTATCCTGTTATTTAATTTATTATATATATATATATATATTATATTTATATATAATATATATATATCTATATTATATTATTTATATATATATATATATATTATATGAATATATAATATATATAATAATATATATGGTAAATATTGCATATTAAGTCGCGCAATAAAGGTTTTTGTTATAGATTTAAGAAAGACATATAATTTTGGGAAGGGTTAAAAGAATTAAATTGCCTTTCTTCGGGGGATTGACCAGCAAATGTTGCGAATGAGGACAATTTACCCGAAGAGAGAGAGAGAGAGAGAGAGAGAGAGAGAGAGAGAGAGAGAGAGATGACACACATTTGTTGACAGAAATACTGATAGAGAAAGAGATAAATTCATATAAATTCAAAACCAAAGCGATGATCTCTTCTCCACTATAGCAGCTCAGAATGTTATTTTGAAAAGTTAATTATTGAAAAAAGGAAACTGGAAAATATCTTCTTTTTTTCTTTTCTTTTTTTTTGTGAAAAGGTTACGAGAGAGTTTGAAGCTTCGAAGGTTTGCGTGTTTCATGCGTCAGAGGGTCCTAAGTTTCGCGCCTTAGGGGATTATGAGTTTATTGCTTCAGTTGTTTAAGGGCTTAGTGTTTCAAAAGATTACGAGTATCGTGTTTCAGAAAGTCATTGGATTAATGCCTCAGAGAGTTATGGTTTCTTGTTTTTAGTTTTCAAAGAGTCACGGATTTTGCTCATCAGGGTCGCAGGGTTATTGTTTAGTGTTTCGGAGGGTCACGGGGTAGTTAGTGCATTACAAAATCCAGGAAATCTTAATTCTAGTTTCAAATGGTCACACCTTTTGTTCTTTAGACAGTCAAGATCTTGTCTTGGGTTTCGAAGGGTCAGGTGCTTTTTTGCAGTGTTTTTAAGAGAATCGTGGGGTTTGCCCTCCAGAGTCCCGGGGTTTTACTTAGGGGTTTACAAGGTTTTCAGATTTTAATTTTTTAATAAAATTTATTTAAAAAAAAAAAAAAAAACTAAGAACAAAAATTTTGCTCACTTGAAATGAAGGACTTCAAAATGAAAAGACATCTTTATTTTTTTCAGATATTTATTATTTAAACTTCTCATTATTCAAAATATTATTATTATTATTATTATTATTATTATATTATATTATTATTATTATTATTATTATTATTATTATAAAATTGATATGAAAATTATAAATTATTAGATATACTAGTCTTTCAGGAGTTCTAACTTAAAATTTATGGATTATTACAATTATTTTTTATTATCAATTATTATATTATTACTTTATAAAGTATAATTATATAAGGGGATAACATAAACTAGATATCTTTATAGTAGTATGTTTCGAAGTACTGTAAATATAGAGATGGTTGAATCATTATTTATGATAATATACCACTGTCTTATGGTATCTTTCCATACGTATTATATTATGTCACGATTTTGAATTATATTCAGATGTTACAATTATCTTCTAGTTTACTTATGGCTTATCTATTTTTACTTCCAGTTTATCTACATTTCGTATATTTTACTTTTACTTATAATAATTTTATTTTTGAGATTATCTATAGGCTAAATAAATTTTCCTCTCAGTTATTATACTCTTATATTACTAATTAGTCTTTAAAGGTTATTATCACCTATATTACTATAGTGTAAGATACATGTCCATTAGCTAATGCGAAGACGTATTTAATTAAACCTTTCCCTCTATATCTATTCTTATTATATGGGATTGCGCTGCTTTCCTTTTTTTTCGTATTTCAAATATTTCTCTCTTACATCACTCACTGGTGTCAGCAACATATCTATTCTAACTCAACAGAACATTACGTTATTCCCTTTACTTATCCACTACTCATTACACCATATACTATAAGAGTCACTACCTCAGGCACCTTAGTTTGCTAAAGTAAACGAATACACCTTTTTATCCCGTAGTAGTAACTGTTCACTGATTGCCCACTATGTTGGGGCAAAGTAATTGAACCTCACAATGGAGTGTAATGTAAATTCCTGTGGAGGCACTAGGAGTCGTAGAATATGAGCTCTAACATAAAGGTAGTCTTGCAGTTGCGTAGGTTGCGGTTAGGCTGCATCACACCAGGGACAGGCGACGCATATGATCTGGCTCAGGGATAGTGCCAATAGCAGGCCTCAGGTAGGATAGATTTACGGTTAAATCTTAGGTGGAGGGCGCCGTAACGGCTTTCTAATTCTTTCGGCGAATCACTATTACTGATCATATCTGTTATCGAGGTATCACTTCGGATATTCAGCGAATAATTGTTGAAAGAGCGCATAGAGGTAGCAGAAGTGTCATGTATGTTATACTTTGAAGAGGCCAAATTTTGATTTCCTGCTCCGTGTGACCCTGAATATAAAAATGAAGAAATCGAAAAGGAAACGGTTGATGAAAGAAATGAGTACCGCGATGGCGATTGTGGACAATTGTTAGTTGTGAGCTGAATGAGTGATAGCGACACTTTACACACGAGAGAAGGACAGAAGCGACTCACTGTAAGAAGATAGTATAAGTAGACTGACCTAATATTTAATGAACAGATTGACTTAGAGAGTAGGAACGAGAGATCTTAGGTTATTATTCTCTTGTGTGTTTGGGAATCCTAGGTTGACTTCTCTATTTGAGTTAAAAGTCTATTAACTATGTTTGAAAGTTCAAGGTATGTTGTCGGTTCCGTGACGTATGGTCAATACATGATGGGTATGCCTTTGAAGAAAAGAGGATTTACTATTATCGTTAACGACTCAGGAACTTATATGAATGATTTTTGGGATGTGGCGGTCGAGTATTTGCTAGAGCTACACTCTTGATATTAGTAGAGGTACTCCTGTTAATTTTTGAATGCCATTAGAACTAGGCGCTAGTAGTTCAAAATAGTGGATGGAGTAGTTTTCAGAGAAAAATACTAAGGATGTTTGGGAGGCGTTGTTCGGTGAAAAATGATATGAATAGTAAAGGCGAAGGTGATCATGATTTCACGTGAGGAAGGGTAGGTATGTTTAGTGTTTATAAAAATATTTTCTTTGTGTTAAACGATACCTCCATGATTTAGAGCTAAATACTCCTATGTATTACTATGATTGGTTGTAAGGAGTAGTAGGAAAGGCCATCGAGCGAAATGAAAAAGCATGAGTTGAGGATTTTGTGATTAGTCGAAGAAGGTAGAAGTGCTGTGAAGTATATGTAATTGTGTTGAAATGTTCTAATCGAAGATGGGTTTAGATATTGAGAAGTTATCGATCATATGTTGTTACGCTTTTTTAATGTTTAAATTAATGTTAGAGTGGTGGCTGCGGTATAATGTAGAGGAAGGTGATACGGAAGGAAGTGGATAAAATCAGGAGTCAGTAATTCTATTAGTGAACCAAGGGTAATAAAGGATCATGTGTTATTGTGAAGAGACGAGTCCGGCAAGTAAATCAGTTTGAGTGGAACAAGTTGTATACTGAGAGGCAAAATTCTGAGGGAGCACATGAAATGGAAGCAATGTTGAGTGTCAAAAGAATGTATGTGGATGTGCTTAAATGTACATAATGATAATAAGTTATTAACAGTTTGAGGTGGTGGAATCGAGTAGGTGATGTCAAGCTGTTAGAGATAGTAGAAAAATGCAAATCTGCATGTTGTGTAGATATAATACTAGAAAATACGAAGAATGATCTCGTAAGTTTCAAAAGACAATGCTTGGAATTATATAAGGATTAGGATAAAAAGAAATTACTAAGGGTGCATAGTCTGGCTAAGGAAGAAAACTAGAGTGTGCACACAGTGAATCAGATTCTGACAAAGGAATAGTGATGTGAGATTATTGGGGACTTACAAAGTGAATCAGGCATAACTTCTCTAGGTAGGAATGGTATGCGGAGAAAGTAAAGCGAATCGAGAAGCAAATACGACAAAGTATGAGGAACACTAACTTTAAATAAGTTGAATTTAGGGATGCAGCGATATTAGGTGTAACTTGTATGAGAAATGGTGAGATATGTGTAGAGCGAAAGTGGATACATATGCTAAACCTAGAAAATCTGCATAATATATTAATGAGACCCAGTGAGGGCACACATTATATAGTCATGAAGATGTGCTCTCAGTGCAATTCAGTGCCAGAATGGCCATAGGTATTTTTAGGGGTTAAGTAATTAGCAGTGGAGAGAGTAAAAGGGTTAAGGTGACTGAAAGTTGGAAGAATGGGTAGATATTTCTGCAGGTTGATACATGCACTAAGGAGAGTTTACCTTGAGGAGATTACGGATACATGATCAAGACGTCGAGCACTGAGTACTGGTTGATGTGCATGTACTTACTGGAGTAGTTTTGTGAAAGCGGTTTATGGAGGTTACCGACTGTTAAGGAGATGTCAGAGGAGAAAACTAGATGGTATCGTCCTTCGATCTAATTCTTTTCGTAATTATGGATGGGGTTATGAAATGCTTAGAGCACTGGGGGGCTACGGACTCAGGAAATGGTGTGATAATGATGGGAGTGGAGGCGTAATGGCCCTAAGAACCTAATCTATACTAGAAGTTGTTGACGAGATTGAATATTGTAGTTCTGTGAGTAGGTTGAAATCTGAAGAAGTAGTTTAGAGAAGGATTGTGGTAAGACGATAATTTGGCAGGGTTGTAGTAATAAGGAGGGTTATGAGAGAAAACTCGTAGATAAAGACGTATGGATTATGGGAATTGTGAAGTTGAATGAACAGTCCTCTAAAGTGTTGAGAAGTTCTTATACACTTTAGTATGAGTTAGAGTACATACTGGAACAGTGTCTCTAATGTTTACATTACCTTTGAAGTGTGATCCGTGTGCGTGATGTGTGTATGAAAATGTCGGATAGAATCAGGATGTAGCAGAAGGTTCGCTCGGTGCCGAGAAGTATGTGGAATAGGAGGGTATGATGGCCTAGGTATTCGCAATATATATACTCGTGTGACGAACTCACTCTACACCAGGTGGAACTGAGTCGATACGTTCGCTGAGGTCTTACACTGTACGGAGTCAACACTGTTGTTACTTGTATTATTGTAATAGCGCGCACTGGAGACACTGGTCTGGAATATAGAACGTTATAGGATCCAAAGTATGATGAGCGCCATCTCCAGCCGATGGGCACTACCATGGATGGCGTGCTAAAGTGTGAGAAGAATTCATAATGTATGAATGAACCGATATTAAGAGCGAGTTGTGTGGTGTCGAGCAAAAGGATCACCAACGAGAGAATAATGAGAGTATGTTGAGATGGTTGTATCAAGCTGCGATATACGGACGAAGATACCGAGTCGTGCTTGGTAATCGATGTCATAATGTGAATGAGTGGTTGGGAATCGACCGAGGCGTGGCAGACCGATCTAGAGAAAGTGGATTTGAGTATCCAGTAAACGACATGTCTAAGGAGAGAAATGTTGAGTTTGGGCAGAGGCGAGAAAAGGGTGCTTAATAGGTGGTATGGCGGGGTTTTGTGAGGCGGGTATGGTTGTGGGACATAAAGAAGCTTCAAACGACACAAAACAAGCCGCCCCTTCTATGAAAGATTATACATAGTCGAGGGTTGTGCGCGTCTACTCCGTGAGAGCTCGTAACGCGCGTGCGGCATTTCTACTGATGTCATGACGGTCTCTTACTGGCTAAATTCGGTAATATGCGCCAATGGTGCCAAGCTTAGAGCGCGCAAGAGGCCGAGCACGCATAAGACCGTGGGGAAAGCGTTGTGCGCACTAAGCGCTGGGGCGGCTTACCGGTTTAAAAGGATAGTGCGCCCCAAAAACGCCACCCCCCTGACAGGAGTTGCCCGACCACCGCCCTTTTTTATTTTCTTTGCGAGGCCACTGACTTAAGTGGACTTTTTCAGTTTCATTTCATCCTCCGCGCGAGTACCGCTTTCTTGTGCGAGGTGTTTCTATAGTATTCACCACTCTCACCATTCGCATCCGGTTGCCCGAGATCTTTTGCCGGGAAAAGTGCAGGAATGAATTTGTATATAGGAAGAACACATGCTTAATACCTATATAGGAAGTATTATATTATATAAGACGTATCATAGTAAACATAGGACAGGATAACTCTGCGTCTCACAATACTAGATAAGGGTATTATGACTGTAGCAGAGACAGGCAAGAAACGCGGTCAATGCTCGATACAGCCAGATATTTACCGCTACATCACACAATTAAATACTAAGATAGTAGGATATTTAGGAGTTAGCATTAAGTGTAAACCTTTCACTGAGCATATAACAATTTGCAGGATATATGATATCAGCTGGACCTGCGTAGATGGCGTACTTGACCTAGAATAACAATTATGTGTTATTTGTACAATAACTCTATATTTATTATATTGTATTGCAAGACCGCTTAGGCCTGACCTCAGCACAATCGTATGAGTATTACGATTCAGAATCTTGAGGACCATTATCTAATACACTCATCAACATCTATAACCTCACAAAAGTATGGAAGTCGCGGAATCGCAATGGAAACAATGTAGGCACTAATTGTGGGATAGCTCAGAGTCCCTTCACCCCATCTACTACTGGTGGAGTGCGAGACAGTCAACTGCGCAAGAAATTTCTTTTGCCTTTTGAATGAATATCCCTACTGCCGCCCCAGCTCGGGCGATGCAGGGTGCAGCAAACAAGTGCGCGAGGGTCGGTATAATCTTCGGTGAGTCGTTCGGCATCACCATGCAACCGGTCTGACGGGATTTATCTCGCGATCTGCCACTCGTCTATGAAAATGGAGATGATCGTCACGGATCAACTGATACTCTACAATATATCAGAGAATTCAGGAAGCACACGAGGCTTTTCTCTAGGAAAGGGGAGCTAAGGTTTACCTATATATAGACTGTTGATACGCAGGAGGAAGGACATAACGGGATCTTTGATCTCTGCTCAGAGCCCAAAATTGCGTTTCTGAATTTAATTATATAGAAGTGGAGGAGTGAAGGTAAAATTATAGCCTCCTTTCACTACACCATGAGCCTAGCTACTGAGTCAATTTTATAAGGCAGTGGAGCGAGTGTACGATGGTCACAATGAACAACCCTATCGATTATTACCATAATAGAACCTGGTATATCAGGATGTATTAACGTCATTCACGATAGCATGCTACGCTACAATGAGTTATCAGTTTACTTTTATAAAGCCGTATCATTAGGCTCATCGAAGTTACACCCTTATCTTACTCAGCAGACTCTAGAGTAAGTTTTTAATACATATCGAGGAACGAAATCAAATAAAAAGTATTATACGATATACAAATTGGTCCAGCTCCCGCACAAACGATCGTCAATACATTTCACTTATGCTATTAGTGTGTAAAGAAAATAACTCCTTATGAGCTTATAAGAGAGAACCCTAGGACTAAGTATAAAATGAGGTCTAGTGAGGCCTCGCCCAGTCTATATCACTAACAGTACCAGGTAAGTCTTACAAAACTATAATCCGATTAGAGGTATATTTAAGTTTTGCTGGACATTGGTCACGTTTAAAAGCAGTGAATTGAGTGTGACGATGAAGTATCTCGGTCATCACTAACTATCACCACCACTAATACTACTAGTCCCACTATAATATATTAGGGTACACCTATTTATATCTCAAGCATAATCAAAAGGGTCTACTGGAGATATGATAGAGAGATGACTAGTGTGCAACATAAAGTAGGCGTTATTATTGAGAAGATCAGACTATCATTAATCAGTATATATATTCTAAATCGTTCGAGCAAGCCAAATGCCGGTATATGTACCGTATATATAATCAGTACCATCAATGACTCACAAATACGAGATGGGGTATGACCAATAACACTGATATACTATCAGTGTATACAAATTATATGAGGCGAGTTGGTAGTTATTAGAGATATATCATGTATACCTACCACTCCTTTGTTATTAGAGAATAGCTACTATATTAATCTCATGCATTCTGCTCCTGGTTAAGGTACATATTTATGCGTGAGTTAATTACCTCATCACTTATTATATATCAATACTAGATGAAGGCAGATAATGAACTAGTACCTTAAGCGCGTGCGAGCCAATCAACTACTTTTGTACCGTGTAGAAACTGAGCGAGACCGAATTTTTTCGATTTGTTTACTTGCAATAGGAACTAAAGGTTATTGGTAATGTAACACACATACAATTCGTGATTTTACACGAATTACCTATCTTGGGTTGTGTCCTTTATTTAATACACACATGAAAACTTCTTCATCGGTTACCAAGATAGTTCGTTGGGAATTTCCCCTTCCTTCTCCATCGTCACCGGATTTTGAGAGACCCGATTCTGTGGCTATACCATAGTATCAATCACTAAGATTCTGACTTTTAGATTCTTCTATTTATTCTTTTCTTTGTGTATCCCCGAAGGGTTATAGATTTTACATTAACATTCTAGTATCGCTAATGTCGCCTGTCGCAACGACACATATTGGGGGCAAACACGATCGCGACTCCCTGCATCAAACTCTGGTCAATTAGGGGCGGTAACTACAGAATACCATTGTTCTCGCTTAAAATGAACAGGTATATAACCTATATTATTTTTTTGTCGATCATGGTTTCTCCATGTCATCACATTCACTAATTAAAGAAAACAGCAATATTAGTTAAACTCAACATGACCATAGCCATACACTTTACACTATTAAGTATATCGTTTTACGCAGTAATATAATCAGCCACACATAAGCCTTTACAAACTTAATACATCGAAAATCTTAAGCTACTTCAACTCTCATTTGAAATATTATAACTCACAATCATTCACTAGTGGATCAAATGAGTCATAACATTATCGCAGTTTTGCAAAGGTTCTCTATCCTTGCGGATAATTCCTCTACACTGGATATTTAATGATTCTATTAAAGTAAAAGTAAAGATCTCTTCTTATCATTACCAATACAAATTCACTATAATATACTTTTTGATTATATGAGGATGATATGGTGGGGAAGGTAACGTAGTATTAGTCGTGCTGTGATTACGTCAATATATATTGATAAGAATATAATTGAGTAATTATATCAATATAATATCTCATACTTAAAAATATGATACTGTATTATTATAACAAATATTACTTTTATATATAACTTATTTATTATTCTTTTATATTATTATTTATACATAATATATCTAAAATTATGAATAAATATAATATTTTATTATATCTCATATAATACTTTGATATAAAATTCATATATCTATCATATAGCATGGAATCTTTGTTGGTCTGTCTATTGAAATTATTGTGTAGTAAAAATCTCGTTATATAAAAATAATTAGATGCTTATATATCTTGAGCATTGGATAAATAGGGATTTCTCGAAAATGTTGAATTTTAATTATTATTTTCTTTTTAATTGTGGTTATACAAAATATATATATTTATAAAAAAAAATTATATTTTATAACGTTTCATTACCATCTTAAATATAGGCTCCGAGACTTAATTAGGAGTCTAGTAATGATTTTGTCATAATTGGAGCATTTAGAGGCAGGCACTTTGTCCACTTCTAACAAAGATTTATGGATCAAAATTTGATTATACACAAGTATGTTTATATTGTATAGTGTCAACATGTGCACACGCAGCAATCGTACTACTGGAGCTAACTAAACTTAGCATATGCCTGGTTGATGTATATCGAGGCTACAATAAATATTATATATAATATATACCTTAATATATATATTACAACCTACCATATATGATAATAGGATACTATAATATATGTATATATGTTATTATATATCATATTATTATTAATAATATAAAATATTAATATGCATGCATGCATTTAATGTACGTATTGTAAATTTTATTTCTGTGTCATTCCCATTTAGAGGTTATAAATTAAATATTAATTTTATAAATTTATTTTATAGTAATTATTATATAATTATAGCTTGACCTTCTCTACCTTTCATATAATATTATATATATATATTATAAAAATATATTTATATTTATTTATTTTATTTATTTATTATCACAACCATAGCCTTAATTCCTGAGGTATGAGTTAAGGGAGAGTATATTAGGTTATGGTTCTACCCTAATGGATAGAAGGTTGCTAAGTAGATAATTTTAGGCCCGAAGCAAGCTCACTAGCTTTCAGCGACTGAACGTTAGTCGGAATGCTTACTACCAGGGTATGGGAAGTGGATTCTAGCAGTCCTATTAAACGTATCAGCCTTATTTCCTCCAATGTTTTATTATAGCGTGATAGCCTCATAGTGATGAAATGATTTGTTTGATGAGATTAATTAGAACCGTTTCACATGGTTAGTTAAATGTTGTATGGCTATGGTTGTATGATGTGTTATGTTGATATGAGAGATTATTAGTAAGTTAAATTACATATCTAACTAGTCACCTATATAATATGTGTAAAACTGCAAGATAAAATCGTTATAAATTATATACAGAGAAAATCTCCTTACATATACTAATAAATTATTGAGATCAATTATTTTATGTGTCTCAGTTCACTAGTGGACTACTGAGAACTCATGAACACTCTATACTGCAGATGTGAGCTGATTCGTGTTCATGCCTTTATAAGTATAGCGATTTCATGCCTAGCCTATATGCTGCACACTGAGTAGCTACTAAATATCCCGTATATGATACTTCCTATATATATAATTATTACTATATTAAATATTAATTAATTATATATATATATTATTATTAATATTTATAATTATTATATATATAATTATAATATATTAATTAATATTTATATATAATATTAATTATATATACTATATATATATATATATATTAATATATATTAATATATATATATAATATTTTAATATAAAAATATATATATATAATTAATATATTAATGTATTACGGAATTATTAATAATGTACTTGTTATGAATGGTAGAGGTCTACGAAAGTTTTCTAATATATATTTATTAATACTATATAAGAAATTTTTACAATTGATGTTTCTAACAAATTAATTAAATATTTATAATTATATAATTATATTATACTATATGTATTTATTATATATTATAAGTTTATATTTCAGTTTAATATAATATACTTTTTTTATATATATATTAATTATGATTTTGTGTAAGGCAATCTTTTAATTATTCATTGGTAATATATTATACTATATTATATAATATAATATTATATATATTATATTTCTCTATATATATCTTAATTGAATTTATATATATTGGTTTTACTTTATATATTAATATATATATATATATATATATACTATTTATTTCTACTCGTATTCCAAAAAGGTGTAAGGATGATTGAGGAATAATAGTGTGAAATTAATTGTTTATATAATAGAACACTTACCAATTAGCATTAAACTTAATTACTCCACTACTGATTAGATATATAATACAATACAGTTTATTAATATAATAGCCTATTTCTTACTAGGATTAGACTTATAGGATTCGTTAGAACGTATTATAGTCAACATATTAATTTTTATTATTGTATTTTGAGAGATTAGAAGCATGTAAGAGATGAAAGATAGTATAGGGAGTTGAAGATATGAGAAGAGAGAATGGTCATAGATTTGTTCAGAGATAAGTAAGTATGAGTAGATGTAAGAGAATTGAAATTACTTGAGATGATCGTAGTGGCTATTATAAGTATTATATAAATCCTTTAAAGATATTTACTAATTGCCTTCCAGTCATAAGTTTGTCAATAATTCGAGCAATAACGTTGGTGTTTATTCCTAATTTGAGGCTGGAAATATAAAAGTCTAATAAGCCTAGGTAAAGTCGACTGGTTAGATATCTAACACTTAAAGTGTGTATCTATTTATATAACTTATAGTTACATCAGATATAATATATATATATCTACTATTTACATATATATTTCTCTATATTATATATAATAACTATTACTATAATATATATATATATATAATATATACATAATATTTTATATATATTTATATATATAATATATATATATACTATACACTAATATATATATTACATATTAATATATATAATATATATATGTTATATATTGTTATTAATATATATAATATATATATAATATATAATATATATTAATTATATATATATATATATATTATATTATATAATATATTTATAATATATATATATATATTATTATAATATTAATATATATATATATTAATATATATATATATATATATATTATATATTTATTAATAGGTAATATTTATATATATATTATATATATTAATATATTATAATTATATATTATAATATAGTATATTATATAATATTATAATTAATATATAATATATTATATATATATATATATATATATTAATACATATTTTAATA
>JABUQX010047957.1:0-22500 GCA_015478945.1 Trachelipus rathkii
TATGTAGACAATTCAATTGGTATAGATTTGTACTTATTTTTGTTGGTTATTTTTATTATTATGATCAGTGTTAAGCCTTGGATTGGTAAAGTTTGATTCTTAGTTTTTGACTTTAAATAAACTGGGCTCTATAATTGAAGTTTTTAATTGTTGTGTTCTTAAATATGTCACTTGTTTAAGAATCATTGAATATAACTCGTTTTAGTCCCTCCGTCATTACACGGATCCTTTCTTTTTCCAGTGTGGCTCTTTTGAAAGATTTACGGTTCGCAATATGTCTCTTTCGAGTTGGGGCTCTTTGGGAAAGATTCTTGTGGTCATGTAGTAATAAAGAAACAATAGTCCGTAGATTAGGCTTGACATCACCATAGCGTTTGTTTAAAGAAAAATAGTAAAAAAGAGAAAATCTCTGTTACTAAAAACTTTTTTTTTTTCAATGTAATACATATAACGAAATGAAGAGAAAAGCCCCAGGACATCTCGTGAAGATTACATCGAATTATTGATTAGACGCAGATCGGTGAGTTCTAATAAGTAAATGTTATTTAGGACAAAATGTCGATAGAGTCGCGGGATTAGTCCCCGGGCAAAACCGCTAATAAACCAACAATTTGTTTAGTGAATACATAGCACGTAGAGGTTGAATACCCGATAAGTACCATTATCATTATGTAGTGCATTGTATTTAGATCTTTTATAAATATAATCTGGGATATAGTATGATTGTTAGTACTATAACTAATAAGCTATACTATATAATATAATCAGTTTAATATAGGAGGAAGTTGCTTCTAATGTCGTTACTTATTATGCATGAGGATATTTCTAAGTAATCATTTCTTTCTCCCCATTTAGTACATCTTTATTATAATATATACTATTATCAATATTAACAAACCTATATTTCTAAATATCTTATTTAATTTTATATTCTAATTAATAATAATATTATATATATATTATATATTTAAGTATATATATCTATTTTTATATTCTATAATTATTCTTATGATTATTATACCTAAAATTCGATGTGAGGATATGCCTGATTAGCTCTGAGGTGAGAAGAGCAGCTATAGAGACTGATCGTCTTTTACCTCATCGCATCTTTGTGCTCATGTGAATGAAGTGAGTCAGAACATCCACCCTAAGAGATTCAAAACTAGAGGATCTTAATTGTAAGGTTAGATTTTTCGTATAAATGGTAGAATTACAACTTTAATACAACTTTTGCTATGTTTGAGTGTGCTGCAAAATGGAAACAGAGTTACTAGAGGTCATATTTTATATACAGATACAATCCATAGAAAAGAAGATCGACATAAAGACACGTAAATCAATAAAAATAGTACAATTTTTCTTCTCAAAATGAGGCAAAAAAGTCCTCTTTTCTTACATATTTTATTTTATCTTTTTTAGTTTCGTCGCAATTTAGTTTTATATCCTTTTATTTCCATTATTATTCTATTAAATTGATTTTTATTTCTTCTCGCATTCTCTCATTAAACCCGTCTCTATCTTTTTTCTATTTGCATGTCCAGTACATACGATGAAAATTCTCTCGCCCGCTATACTACGACTATGTACTTAAAATTCCAATTAATTGTACCAGCATAAAACATCTAGACAATACAGGTGCTTACGCGATATGTCCATCTCTTTAAAATTAGTCCATTATTTAGAAATTTAATGTTCAAATGTTACGCACCTTTCTTCATAGCCTAAAAAAAACATTACATTTAAATATAATTCACTAAAGCACACGTGACAAATTATAATGTAGTCACGCTTCATTAAATAGCATCTATTAGCGAATATCCATTTCTTAACTTCTCTGAAATGGGGGTATCTGCAAAAGTATTGACTGTCTCTCAGGCAAAAAATATACGGTATGCCATTTTATGTCACATGCTAATTGGGTAATGGTCAAGAATATTTGGTAAACTTATCATTTTTCTCAATCTCTGTTTTACCACTCTCGATGAATATCTTACAAACGTTTTATAGCGTTGTGTTCCATGTTATTCATATGACCTATTGCATTTATCGAACATTTTTTTTTATTCTTATAAGAGTTTATATTAATTATACTATATAATCTATTCTATATATAATATATATATTATATTATATATATACATATATTATTTATATATAAATATATATATATCAATATATATATAATAATATATATATATATTATATATTATTTTATATATACCTATATTGGTTATTATTCATAGTTGTCACTGATCTATAATATATATTATTATATATATAAGTATTATGAAAATTGTGTATTAATACGTACTATCTATGAATTTCGAATAAACATATAATACTAACCTAGTGTTGATTGAGAGTCTCAGTTTGTCTTTCTTATGAAAAGAGGAAAATTCAGCGTATTGTACTCTCATAGTGCAGTTATTCAATTATATTATAAAAACACGATGGCTCTACTAATTGTCGTATAGAGTGTATCCGGAGTTTCTTCGCTGTTGCGGCATTGCCACATTGGTCATTCCTACAGTATCAGTCACTATCCTACTTTGGTTTCAATGAGTCTAAATATTTTAAAGGTTATCCAGTAATGATTCTTAAGATTTATACCTCCACCTGTCGACGCAAGACATGGGAATGAAAGAGAAGGCGTTTCTTCTATTGTCAACTCCAAAATTTACTCAGTTTTGTATTGGATTGTGTAATTAAAAATTTATATATAAAATATACATAAATGGATCGACATTTAGTTATCGTGTTATTCATTCCTTAAGGTCTTTTGCCTACTATTGCTATCAAACTGTTCATTGACGAGCTTTTTAAAGTTTGCGACTGATCTTCATCTACGATTCTATAAGGTAGAGAACATTGTGAGTGGAAAATGACGAGAGCATGTGACACGTGCATTTCCGAAGTTCTCATATTGGATGTGTAATCAAGAATCGAATGCGCATCTGGTATGTACATATAAATTATAAACTCATATGATAACTTGTCTTAAAACTGAAGATATTTATTCATATCTTATTAGTAAATATTATTTAATTATTTATATTCACTCTATATTATCTACATTTTTATTTCTTAATTCCCCGCTACTTTTCTCAACCACTAGCTATGATATCATGTCACAACTAGATTACTCTACTATAAGATCATATTACTCGTAAGTAGATTTTATATTATTTATATTCGAGATATTGTTGTATTATCTCAGGAGAATAGTCGGCTGTCGAGGTATCGACAACATGTTTATTTAGATTTTCTTACGTAGAGTAATTGGTAATAGAAAAATTCTGTATACATTGATAATATGGAATCTGACTTTTCGGACATTTAATCTCAATGAATTCATGCTCAAACTCAACGTAAGATGATTTTTTTGTAAAAATAATTAGTAGAAGGAGAGTTGAGTTCCAGGAGGAGAGAGGGAGTTGATGGATGAGAGGAGAGAGAAGTGTAGAGAATGAGGGAGCTGATTCAGAGTTGAGAATGCGAGGAGTGACGAGGAGAGAAGATGGAGTTTTTGCTTATTGCTCAGAGATTGAGATTCAGTATCTTTTTTGAAGTGTAGTTCTGTGTCTGCTTCAGTTTTTCAGATTGATCATTGGTGCTTGTTTTTTGATTATTAAGTATTTTAGTCATTTTTAGTTATTAATAGGGGAGTGATACAGAGATGAGTTATTTTTCCTTGGCAGCCATTTTGTAGTGTAAGGTGATTTGGTTTTTTTTTTCCAGTGATTTTGCAGGTAGGTATATGGAATAGGTAATGAGTTTAATAAACAATGATTCGTTTTGATTCATGAATCTGCATCTAATATGATCGAGTCTTTTTGTTTTTCCACCATTTCATTGCGATGAGTTAGCGAGAGCTTTGGAAAGGTCTCGCGAGTATCTTTCGAGTAATCATGTGGGTCTCTGATTAGACTTGGTATCTCAAGCTATTGATATATTGGTACATCTGCTGATTGGTTTCTTGCGCCTTCCGCATCATCCAGTTGATCGGTTTGAATTCAATTTGATTCGTTTGATTCCAGATTGATACTTGGCCAGATGCATCAGACTCACTCATGATTTCAGGTTGATTAATCAGATTGATATGACTTGCGGGAATCGTGATCATGATGAAGAGATCTCATTCTTGTCCCAAGATTTGTCTATTCGAGGCCTTTGACTTACTAGTTATTGATCATTGCAAACTGCACTGTTCTCTTCTCATTTTCTCTGTATTCTGTATTTCGGCACGTGCTTGAATTATAGGTTTGCCACTTGGCCATTCGGAGTTTATCTGTACTACATCTCACCTACGCTCATTTTAGGAATATAATTATCTAGTAACGTATATAATTTCATCTTGTTTTATAAATATTTCTCCATCACACGCAGAAAATAAAAGTGTTTAGAATTGGAGGAAAAAAGGGAAATTATTAAGCAACTCTCTCGCGTCTATTATACCCTGCTAATAATCAGCCATAAATAATTCAATCATTCATTATGTTAATATAAAATACGAAGAAAAATAATCAGAATATAAAATATATATTTCTCTTATATACTCCTCATTAGCCTCTGGCTGACATATATTGTAATTTGTCAGTAAATTATAATGCAGGAGATCATAGTTAGATTGATAGAAAGCTAGACGCTGATCATGTGAAATAATACCTCTATTCACTTCAATAATACTGTAAGGACTAAATAACCCTTTGATTAATTATACTATTGCGCAAGTCAGATTTTATGAGTTATATACAGTATTGAGATTTATCAGATTCGCTTAGCTTGTGATTAAATTCTTTCTAGGAGCAAGGCCGCAGAAGAAGCCAAAGTCTTCAAAAGAGAATGTCTAGCATGCGCATGAGCAGATATGACAGAGGCGAAGGACGAATAGGACGCGAACAGATAGAACAGGAACGAAAAGCGGATGCGAGAGTGAGAAGAAGATAAGAGATTTAAACAAAGAAAGATATAGATACGTAAAATGAAAATCTATTAAAAGTATATATACCCTATTATTTATATCTTTATTGAAAAATTAATAATATTTTAAATAATTTAATATTTTAATTTATAAATATATTAAATATTGAAATTCTATTACACACTTTTATTATAATAAATATTAATTATCGTAAAATGAATTAAAAATAATTTATGAAATAAATATGGATTTTGTTTGTTATCTTATTTTTTTTCTATTTTTTATACATATATATATTTAAATTTCTTTAAAAATTTGTTAAAATGTAATGCCATTCTCATTTAGAAATTTTTAATAACCCTCTATATATAGTTATACTGTTTTATTTATACTGAATAGTAATATTATCTATTACTTAAACATATATGTTATTATATATATATTTAATATAATTTATTATACTTAATATATATATACTATATAATATATATTATTTTCTAATTATATAATTAATATTATTATTAATATATATATATATTATATATTTATTTATATCTATAATATATTAATATATATATTATATTATATATTATTATTAATATTATAATATTATTATTATATATATATATAAATAATAATATATATATAATATATTATATATATATATAAATATATATATATATATATATTATTATATATATATAATATTTTATATTATATATAAATAATATATATTTATGTATATATAATTATTATATATATATATTAATATATATATATATTATATCTATTATCTATAGTTATATTATATATTTATATTATAGTTATTATTAATAATATATATAATTAATATATGTAATGTAATCTATACTATTATATTAATTATTATTTAATATAATTATATTAATTATTTTCTTATATTATTCTGTGATTATATTACATTTTATTTGAGTGTATATATATTGATATATATTATTTAATCAAATTTAAATATTATAGTATTAATTAATTATTAACATAATAACTAATATTTTATAATTATAATATAATTATTATTATATTATATATATTACTATATATTATAATATTATATATACTCATATATTATATATATATATATTTAAAATAATATTATAATATTATAATTCTATATATTCTATAAATATTGATTAATATATAATATATAATTATTATATATTATTATAGTATTAATTATTAATATATCTATATTTATATTATATATATATATTATTAATCTATTATTAATTATATATATTTAATATATATAATTTATACTAAATATTAATATAAAAATATAATATATTGTCTGTCAGCCTTTTATTTTTAGATATATGAAAGTAATTTATCACAATATAAACTGTATTTTAAAAACTGAAAAGTAAGTGGAAAATATTCTCACCTACAAACAGTTTTAATGAGCTAAGCTAAAAAATATGATTCACAAGAATCAGTGGGTAAAATCAGAAGGTGCAGTGACATTTTATAATGGAGAGAGAGAGAGAGAGAGAGAGAGAGAGTAAGAATAGAGGGAGAGAGATGATTGTAAGAGTGAAAAGTGTGAGTATTCGTGAGAGGAGTAGTATCTATATTAGAATGCTTCTGTCCATATTATAATGAAAGTATTCAACCAGAGGATTAATCTAATTTGTATATAATATATATTTGTATATATTATTTAGATTGTAATATTAGTCAGCTTGTGAACGCTAAAGACTTGTAGTTTACACTTGTTAGCATAATTGCTAGAGCTTTAGCAGATGAAAACTATTATACGAACGATACTGCCAATCTTCTATTAGAGTTTTTCATATTGGTCAATATATATTATATTTAAATAACTAACAGTTGTCATTGACCTAAGAGTTAACAATGTTTTTTCTCTTTATAATATTATAACTTATGAAGGTTATTGTAATATTTAGTACATTTTATGATAATTATTCTAAATTTCTAACTACCCAATAACGAGTATTTCTAGTTCTTTTACTATTACTTTATATATACCCCATATTACACTACACATAAGCACGCTAAAAACTGTCAATGTATTATTTTAAAATATAATTCCCATTATTGATTGCCGATATTCTTGTTAAGCTGTAATGTTCTGTTTATTTTAATAATTAACAATTATCATATTTAGTGATAATATATATTTGTTATATTATCAAAGATACTATATTTATCTATCTATATATATATATTTAATATATATTATATATATATTCTACCTTCATTAAATTATAATAGATAATTTTTATTCACTTTGCTGCTTCCAGGTACGCAATGCCTTCGAATGATAATATTTTTATATATAAATCATCATAAGTGAATATATATAATATACTCTCTATATTCTCTATAATACTAATTATAATATATTATATTATTTTATATATATATATATATTATATATATTATTCTATTATAAATATATATATATATATATATATATATATAATTTATATAATTATTATTATATATAATATATAATAATATATAATATATATATTATATATATAATATATATATATATATAAATATTTATATATATAATATCTAATATATACATAGATTCAAAAGAGAATGGCCACATCAAATAATTGTAATAAGAAGATGATTAATTATATAAAAGGCTATTATATAAACATTATATTATACTCTCTATATTATAACTCACACCCTCAACCCATACTATATATAATAATATACTATATATATACACATTTCACGGTATTTATATTATCGCGCACGCAACGAATAGTCTCCTTTTAAACTTAGGTGACAAATTATCCAGTTATTTCATCTCTAGATGAATATTTCATAACCTATTTTGTTATTATACATAATTATTCAGAAGATGATGATGATGTAGAAGATGAAGAGTATGATGAGTCATGAGAGAGATTGGACAAGAGAGACGAGTAGGAGGACAAGAAGAAAGGAGAAATCGTATGCTGAAGAGATTGAGATGAAGATATGTAAGTCATCGTGAGTATGACTGAAGATAGAAAAAGAGATGAAGATGCTAGGCAGAGAGAGGAAGAGTAGAGAGAGAGCGCAGGAGAGAAGGGTTGATGCAGGAGCAGAGAAATATTTGTTAAAGATTATGAGAGAGTAGAGAGAGAGATTGAGATATGACTAGAATAGATTATGAATAGTATATGATAGATGAGAATAGATCTAGATAGATATCGATAGATAGATTAGATAGATTAAGATAGTATAGATAGGATCTATGAATAGATATCTAGATAGGATTAGATACGATAGATTGGAACTCAGACACTGACGTTTGAAGGAAGTCAGAGAGTAGAGTATCAGAGAAGATCTCGTAAGAGATGATGCTGAGGATGAGAGATGAGGAGAGAGAGTAGTAGTAAAGTAGAGAGATCGAGTATAAGATTGAATAAGCTATCTCTAATAATACTATGCTAGTATGCATATGTAGTGAGAGTAATGTTGGATCTGTGTGATCGTATGGAGATATGTAGACTGTCTGTCGTGATGCTGATGAGATGGATGAGTGATTTTATAGTATGTATCGCTAATCATGTTTTTGTGAAATAAGTAATTTGTTTTTATCTGTTAATTATGGTTAAGTTCATGTATAAAGTTGTATTCCCTAAATCCCCAAAAATAACCTTTTATCATTTACTTCGTATTGTCAATTATATAATTATAAGCTCCTTTCCCTCTCTCTCCATTGGTTAATATATTGTGAGATTATAATATTCTTAAATAATAATAGATAGTTCGTCTTTTTATTGAGTACGTCCTCTTATCTCTTCTCTGTTGTATGTTGTTGTCTGTCTCGGTCGTTGTCTGTCTTGTGTATTCTATCTCTTTCAAAACTGAAATATATCATATCTCTTCTCTCATATCCTATAGTCTGTCTCTTATATTCTCTATTCTTCTCTCTCTAATCTAGCTATAAGACAAAATAAATTTTTAGTATATCAAAGTATTTTTCTATTATTTTCTTTAATTTTATGATCTCTTTAAATAAACACGATTATGTTTCGGTATTTATTAATGTATGATTTTAAATTTTCTATATTTTTTGTAAATGTATATATATATATCTCTCTTATTTATTATTGTTTATAATGCTTTTTAATTATAATTTAGATATACATTTAAATTAAGTCTATTATAAATATAAATAACATATTAATCAATCTGTTTTTTGTCTGTAATATTGGTCTTGTTGTTGATCTCGCAGTAAAAAGATAGTTATGGTCGAGACTTTCAATTTTTTAGTGACAATTGACACGGTTGCTCTAACAAGATATGTTATTAATTACTTAGGATAAGGACCGCTCCGTCACTCTACTATTTCCCTCAACTGTGGTTCTAGCATCATGTCTCTGGAGGTAATATTATTCTCCACCCGAACTTCTTTTTTTTTTTGTGGAACCATTGTCACCTATCCATAATCTATAACATAATTAAATATAAAGATTAATGTAGTAATCGCATCTTACTCAAAACGTTCTGATACGACATAAATAATTTACATAAACGGCTTATTTTATTTTGAGTTTATTCCATTTAATAAGGTGATGACTCTCTTACCGATGCTCAGCAATGAATAGCGAATGCGTAGTGTATAGGTTCTATCTACATTGTTTTCAATGTTGGTACCAATTTGGCCGTATTTAGAAATATAATTTATGTAAACATTAATACTCCTGAATATATTTAAAAAAGAATCTATATCTTTTAAAACTTGTATGTGGAATTCTATCCTACTTGTGTGCTAAATAACTGAATTGTTATATACTAACTATAATAATCGTAAAAGAAACTAGGCCACAAAGTTTTCGAATAAAAAGAGTGTAAATGAACGAAAGTTTTAGTAATATATTCTGATTCGGATTATATATATGACAAGAGAAAGAGAATACGAGAGAGAGAGAGGAAAGATGCGAGAGTGAGATATTGATGGAGAAGAGAGGTTTCGATTGCGGATATATATAACTGATATATCAGGTTTGATATATCTAATTATATATATTACTTATCCTATATTATATATATTATATATATTCTTACTATAAATCATCTTAAATTTAAAATATTATCAGTGAACCAGTTTCGATTATAAATCACTGATAGGATATAATCCCCTTAAAATCAGTTCTCGTGTGCATAGAGAATTGAATCTTATTACGAAATTTTTAGTTTGCATTTCAGAGTGTACTTGTGTAGTGGAAGTAGATGTAAGTGTGAATTTGAAATTACATAGTTAATATAGAAACCTTTCATATGTGACAATAAATAAGTTCATTTCAAAGAATTTAGACAGTGTGTCGGTAGGTCCTTGATGGTGAATATTTTTTTTCAGAGGTGGAAGGTGCGAGTGGAATAATATTGACTGGTCCGGCTGCTTTTGAGATATTTTAATGATATTACATATTGCTGTGTCTTTCAAACATGGAAACACATCTAATTCAGTATATTATATGATTATATATATCTATATTCATGAGTGGCAATTTGGATTTGTCTAAATATATTATATATATATAGTTTCGTTAGTTATCGTATATATATATATTTCTCAGACTGTCTATAATATTATATATATATTCTGGTTATGTAAAGTATTTAAGATATATTTGATCTATTTCGGTTTATTTATTAGATCTTTAAGTAATTCGATATTCGGATAAGTATGAATTCTAGATATTGAAATATATCTGGTATATAGTTTGATTTATCAGATTTGATATATTATCTGAGTTATTTGAATATATTCAGGCATCTACTATTTATATGTAATTTAGTAGTAGTTATTTAAATATAATAATATTCATAGTAGTAGGATATAATGATGTATTAATAAATATTTCAGGTAGTTCTGTATATTATTATTATTCTAAGTTGAATTATTTATTTATTCAATAAATGTCTATAATCTGTCTGAATTATTTCAAAAAAATATAGTAAATATATATTCTAGTTTTTCTATATTATATGAATTATGATAATATATATCTAGATTGATAAGGAGATAGATGGTGATTTTTTGAATTATAGACTTTCTGCCTGAGATATGTTATGGTTTTGTAGATATCTATGATTGATTCGGATGAGAATTGTAGAGCATATTGTGATAGAAAATGTAGGAGTTGAATACAGAAGTATGTTTGATACCCTTCACGCTGGGTGTAAAGTTTTAAGATTATTTTCAAGTGAGTGTTGGCATCAATCTCTTAGAAATATCTGAATTGGATTCAAGGTGAAATCTCTCTAGATACTTGTATTTTCGCTTTTGAGAATTGAATTTAAGTAATACGGTTTTTCTGATATTAAATAATAAACAAGTCACTCTGTTAAAACCGTATATGTATGTTTTATGGAATGCTTTTGTACGAGGCTATGTATCAGAGTTGAGGTTCGGATTGAGATTCAGTATCTGAGTACAGTGGTGAATAATTTATGTATCTAGACTTAGCTTCATGAAGTGACTCGGATTGATTTCGGTTTTGATCGTTCCATACGCATTCGACGATCGGCGTTTGTCTCTGATTTCGTAGTTGATTTCTAAAAAAAACAAAGTTTATGAATAAAGGTCCCGCCGATGACTTCTACGGAGCTTAGAAAACTGATGTATTGATTTTCATGGTGCTTTGATCTCAGTATATAGTCATTTAATGGCAGTGTCAGTTCGGCAGTGAGAAAAAAGCTTTCAGAGAATAGATAAACTCAGTGAAGGGTATGACGGTTAGAAAGTAGTCTGCAGATTGACTAGTTCTCGGTTTTGATTTCATATTGATACATAGATGTTGTATTTTCGGATAATTGATTTTCATGACGGTCGACGAATTTCGTTCTCAGCAGGGGGGATAGTAATGGGGTTTTGATTTCTCAGTTGTAGTGATCCCTTTTCAGATTTGATCCTTGGTTTTTTACTCTTATATTGTATCTTCGGTTCTTTGATTCATTCTGATAGCAGACATGTCTGAGGTAGAATGCCGAGAGTTGATCGTAGTAATTCAAGGCCGTGCGTATAATCTAGTAGTAAAGATTATCGAAACACGTCACAGTTGGATTGGATTCGAGTTGTAATTTATTCGAAGTGAAATATACAAGAGTCTGTGAGTATATCGATTCAGTAACTATGCAGACTCACAAGATCCGATTTCAGGAACCTTATAATGTCAGATGTACATTTTCCGAGGTGCTACGAGATGATTGGTTGATTGTATGAAAATGACTGGTCTTTGTGGGATGTTTATTCTGATATTAGATATGAGCTGCCAGTCCAAGATTCCGAACGTTTCGAAAACTCCAGATTCCCATATTCTCTTAAGTGATTGAATAGTCTTTCTTGTATTGTTTACTTGTTCAATTGTACTAAAAGGAAAAAACTTTTTAGGTATGTATAGAGTGTTCGAAATAATTGTAGAGTCTGTACTAACGAAATTTTAAAGATAATAACAGATCCGGAATGCTTGATGGTGTCTTGCATGTTTGCTGGTAAAATATAATGCTTTTTGAATGTTCCTGGCATTGATGAATGCTTAGTTACTATTGGTTTAAGAACCTTTCTTTAAAGGCAGCAGACAGTGTCATTGCTTATCATAAGTCTTGTATTTCAGATAGAGAAATTATTATTTATAGTTTCAATATTATTAAAATTTTTAGTATTGTGAATAATAAATGACTCCAACAATCTTCTCACATGCGTAATTAGAATGTTATGATTATTATCATGTCTGTGCTGATAAATTACATTACGCTCATATCCCACTTCACTCTCATATCATAATCATATTGATACATTCGACGAAAAAAGTCAACAGTCTTATCAACATAACACTCCGAACAATCCATGCAAGGAATCATGTAAACTACATTGCTATTTTATATGGTTTTCCCGACCTCCATAAAAAAAAGAACTTTTTAGTTTTTTTTTATACTCATAAACTACGTTGGTAGTTAGCTTTTTTCAATACTCATGCCCAATCGCAACTACGTTGGTAGTTTTGGGCAATAAAAATTTTATATTTATATTTAGAGTAGTTGGCAGTTTATTTTCAGTTTTTTTTAATGCTTTATTATTTAAGTTCTAGAATCTTTTTTAAGCATGATATATTGCATTTGAAATATAGTATTCATGGTAACCTAATCTTTTGAATTTGTCTTTTAAAAGAGATAATTCAATATCTAAATATTTCAAATGCAATATATCATAGAAGTAGAAAAAAACAATGCTTCGCTATACAACAAATGCATGGCAAAGGAGGTACGGTCTCCCCACTGGAAGGGCTGTTGTATCTCTCAGGATGGTCCCCCCTACTACTTCCTCCTTAATATATATACTATTATATATATATATAATAATATTATATATAATATATTATCATTATATATATATATATAAATATAATTAGTAGTATATATTATATATATATATAGATATAATATATATATAGTGTGCTGCGTTTGCGTGTGTGTGGGGAGGAGGGGTGTCGTTTGTGTGTTTCAGTGCGCGAATATAATTATCTATAATACAAGGTCCTGAGAAATTGTGAAATCCAAAGAAACCTGTTCACTTCTGGAAAATTGCCGCAAACTGGGTCAAACGAAAGATGGTTTTGTATTTAGGACAGCGAAACAAAGTTCCTGGAAAGAAATATTAGCACAAGTATGACATAACTTTACATTATATATATATATTCACAACAGTAATATATATATATATATATATATAATATATATATATATAATTAATATTTATATTATTTGTGTGTGAATTAAATTACTTTATATGTTTTTATTTTCTATATCTTAACGTACATAGTATATATATATATATATATATATATATCAGTGATGGCGAATCCGAAATCGGATTCGATTCGAAATCGAAAGGTGGCTGGATCGGATCGGATTCGGAAGTTCGAAGCCTTTCCAGCCACACGACGGATCGGATTCGGATTCGATCCAAAGTGCTGGACTCGGCTATTCGGATTCGGATTCGAGCATTTTACTATACGGATTCGGATTCGGAGCTCGATTCCGAATCCGATTCGAATCCGACTCTATTTCTTGTTCTACAGAATGTCAAAAAATCACAAATAATAAAAAAAAACGAAAACTGTTTTAAATAAAATTGCATCACTATTTAGAGCCAACCACAGGGAGTTTGCTGTAGGCAGCCAATCAAGATTGCATATTTCTATTACTTTTTGGTAATCATAACGCCATAGGGAGAAAATAGAGTTACCTTGAAACATTGGAAAAACTAATTATTTATAGAGAATATGTTAATAAGGCCAGGGTCCAATATTGGGTTCGTGCTAGCCCAAGTTTCCCCCCCCCTAAAAATGGACATAAAAATCGAAATTATGCCGAATTTGAACCTATAAACACCAAACTGTGATTTTTGCCTCTAAAACGTTGTTTTTTTGGGTTTGTTTTCGTCACAAGTGTTAACCATTGTTTCATTGATTGTTCATCAGTGTTGTCAGCACAAATTTTTCAAACCCCAGTTTTTTTGACATTTTTCGTATTCAACTCCCAGAATTTTTTGCGAAATTGCAAATGTACTTAAGTATTAAGTACTTTTTCGATTTTTTTGAGTTTTGTGCTTCAGCGTTGTCCAATTTCTAAACCACTTTATTTGGATTTTAAAATGAAAATTGACGATATTTTTTCTTGTTTGGCGAAGTGATGAAATTTTCAGGGCATAGTAGCCGGGAGAGATGCACATTTTTTACTAAATAATTTCTTGTATATGCATTAGCTTTGGATTTGTTACACTTGGAACAAATTTCAAAAAAAAAAAAAATTTTTTGAAATTTCTAACAAAATTTTTTTGAGTATGCAAAAAAATATCTAAGTAAAAAGATGCATCTCCCCGTTTATACAGCCCTAAAATTTGATGTTGATGCGGAATGAGTAATTATTTCATTATTATTCAATTTTTCACTATCTCTTTAAAATTCAACCGTTTGAAAAAGTGAAATATTGAGATGCTTTTTTTCTACCTGCCGATCAATATTCAAATTTCATGGGCTTGGTATGAGTCGGAATCCGAAGATGCATCCTTTTACTTATATAATGTTTTTTTTTACTCGAAAGAAAATATCTTACAATTTGGCCAAAATTTTTTCAAAAGTTCGCAAAGGTTTTCCAGCAGTATACAAAAAGAATATCTAAGTAAAAAATGTGCATTTCTTCTTCCCGGCACTACATATGGCTCTGAAAATTCTTATTCCACTGTCGCCCAAATAGGGAAAAAAAAATATCGTCAATTTTTTCATTTAGAAATCCCCAAACAGTGGGTTTTTGAAATTGGAAAGCCAACGCTAAGCAAAACAAAATTCAAAAAAAATAAAAATACGGTACTTCGTGACGTTTGTAGATAAAATGGCCCCGTGCACTCGAACTTTCAAATTTGAAAAGTCATTTCGAAAAAAATTCTGGGATTGATTCGAAAAATGTCAAAAACATTGGTTTTGAAAAAATTGAAAATCCTGAAAGAATGACTAACAAGACAACAGGAAAAAACACCCAGAAAACAACTAGTCTTTAAGGGCAAAATAATCTACAGTTTGGTGTTAATAGGGTAAAAATTGGCTGATAATTCCGAATTTTAATTCCCCTAGTTATATAAATTATAGATATATATATATATAATATTAAGTATATATATATATATATATATATATATATATATATATATATATATATAAGATATATATATATGATATTATATATAATTATATATATATATATATAATATATATATATATATATATAATATTATGCAAAAGTAGGCGAGGTCTAATTAAGAAGTCTTGGATCTATATAGCGAGGTTAACGATTACTACCAGATTTAACGCTAAACGTTAAAAAAGTAAGAAAAAATTACACAAACTGACCTTCCTTTTGATATATTATATAGCTTGTTCCCTTTAGTACGTAGGAAATGAAGCCATATGATGTAGGGCTTTACTCTAATTAAACTCTCTGCATCGCAAGAAAAAAACACTTCTTAGGGGGCAGCTGCCCCCCCTAAAAGTGTTTGCTTACCCATGTTATAATATATATATAATAATATATATATATATAAAATATATATATATATAATATATATATATACTATATATATATATATATATATTATATAGAACAATACTCAAATACAACACATACTAATAATATATCAGGCTGGGCTCCAAAGTTACATTTTATTCAAGTACAAGTACAAAGTACTCTAGAATTTTCAAGTAACAAGTACAAGTACAAGTACTCGAGAATTTGGTTCAAGTACAAGTACAAGTACAAGTAACATGGAACAAGAATTATTCAAGTACAAGTACTTTATGAAAACTGCATTATATTATATATAATTAATATATATATATATATATATATAATATAAGTATATATATATACTGATATATATATATATAATATATATATGCATATAATAATATATATATATCATCACCACCCATCTTCTCTCCCAAGACCTGGAGGTAAGGTGCGCAACATGCACTGGAAACAGAAAAATCAGTAGAAAATATGAAGCAGGTTGAAAAGAAAGCCCAGCCTTACCGCCCCTTGTATAACCAATTAGTGAGAACTCGTCGCAGACATAAAAAAATCCACCCCTAGAGCTTCACGGACCGCGATGGACCCGTGGACTTAAGGACATCTCTCAATGTGGTTCAGTAAACTTGACCAGGTGAGCTACAAACATATCATCTCCCCACAAAACCCCGCCATCATCCTGTATTGCACCTTTTTCTCGCTCTTAGCAAACTTACATAATCTCTCCTCCAGTCATTCCACTGACTCAATCAACTTTTCTCTCGTCTCCCATCCGGTCGAATTGCCAATACAACATCACCATATACATGCGTTAACAGACACTATCATCCATCCTTTCCTCATGACCCTTTCCACATGACCAAACCATCTCAACGTACTTTCATTTCTCTCATTTACCCCATTTCTTCACACCACACAACTCTTCTAATACGTTCATTCACTCATTTTATCATTTCTTTTCACACCTAACACGTCACTTAGACTTTTCCATCTGAACATATTGTACTTTAAATCTATACCTCTTATTCCAGACATAGTCCACTACTATACATTGGCACGGCGTAACAACCATACCCTCAGTATGACCCTAGCAGCACTCAAGATTTAGTCCCTCTACATCCTCCAAGAATTGTAATTGCACCAGCCACCTTTGTGCCATTCACAACTTTTCCTCCTACACTCTGCATCATCCGCTCCCTTTCATTCAACAATATCCTACATATTTAAATTCAGACACAGTTCGCAGCTGTGTCACCAGATTCAACATAAACTTTCACACCGAGACGGTCCTTCACTCACAACCAAACCCTTACTCTTATCTACGTTTTACTTTCAAACACCCTTCTTTTACACACACTACCAAATCTCTCAACCAGTCCTCTCAAAACTCTCTTCAGATTCGCCACACCAACGAAAAACCACACAATCATCTCATATCAATAGTAGGGAACCCTCCACTTCTTCGATTCTCCATCATTCTAACACTATGCCTTGTCACCCCTACCTCTAATTCTTTCATAAACCCTTCATCCACTATACAGATTGGATCGCTAAGGAGACATAGCACATCCCTGTCTCTCTCCCTATTAATGTTAAACCAATCACTTTCGACTCTAATTTATCGTTACACACGCTCACTAGTCGTCTTACATACTTTATTCCATTTCAAAAGCTTTATCCAACAACACGATGATCACTAAGCACCTGCCATAGAGACTTCCCTATTAATCCTATTATACTCCTGATTGCAAATCCAATAAATCCTAAAACAATCTGATTCTGCTCCTCCATTCATTTGCCCCAATCATTTGTTTCAATGTACAGATTTGAATTCCCACACATCCTTAACCCACTTCTGAAACGCAATTTGTTTTTCCCCAAATTATCCTTCAGTCATTCACGCACTCTTTCATAACCAAAAAATACCAGCACTATATCTTCCTACAACAGCTCAAATACTAATTATCCATAATACTTACAAGGTACATTATCCCCCTACCCTTATTATAAGGATCTGGTACTAATATTGCTCTCCTCCATTCTCTTGGAACTATACCCTCCATAAACGCATTGTTATACAACTTCCAAATCCAATCAATGAACCAATCGTCGCATATATATATATCATATAATATATATAAATATATATATATTACTATATATATATATATAAATATATGATATATATATATATATAATATATGATATATAGTATATATAGATATATATATATATATATAATATATATACTATATATTATATATAAATTATGGTTTTGTGCGACGCTAAAATCTGAGAGAGTTGAAAGAGGATTGGTTAGAGAGATGACAGAGCAAAATGACACCTTCGACTTACCCTTACTTACTATACTTAACCTTTATCTTATGTAATATATTCCCGAAAACAGACGTCACATGTATATCAATTGAGTGTTTGAAAATACACTAAAAGCTGCAATTGTGAAACAATAATCACGCGACTTGTGCGAATATCACTAAACACACATGATCTATAGGACGTTATCGATAAACAAAAAGAAAACAGTATCTAAACTTGATCCGCTCAAACGCCTTTAAAGTATAAACTATCACTCTACCCCATATATGAGCGTTCTCATACAAAACTATAATCAAATCTAATTGAAATCTAAAATCACAAAAAAAAATTTCCCAAGATATATTTAATCAAATTATTGTCGAATTTGCCCACTAACCCACATTATATTATTCCAAAAACAAAAGTCAAAGAGGACAGTCCTAAACGAACCACAATTATAAATCAACTATTCCTCTGAGTATCGGAAGTCTTAATCAGTAGAAATATTAATATATATAAATTACATTAAATAATGATAATAATTATATATAAATATATATAATAAGACATCATAAATTATAAACAATATATAATATATATAATATATAATACCTATATAATCCAGTTTAAATTATAAATTATGATTAAATAATCAAAGAGCTAGAGTATATAGTCAAGTCAAATCATAGACCTCAACAATAGCATAAAATCTAATCAATCTAAACCTTAAAAAAATTGTCAAACAAAAGTATAGAATGCAAAAAAATAATAACACAAAAATTCGGAAAATATATAGCAATGAAAAAGCATATCATTAAAACAATCTAATAAAATAAGTAAATCAATATCCAAGAAATATTTTACTATAAACTAGGATTGAAATCTTCAGCCCTTTTCGATGCCCGTTAAACTGAACCTATACTTATTAGACGTTCTAAACACCGAAATGAGAAACGATCTAACTTTATCCCAAACACCTTAAGTTAAAATCTATCACTTCAACACCCATATATGAACTACATCACGAAGAATTATTAATCCAAACTAATGTGAAAATCTAAAAAATCACAGAGAAAAAAAAAAAAAAAATTAACTGAAAAATTTTTCAATTTGCACTAGACTTTCGACTTATATTGCAACAGAACAAACGAACAACATTCAGAGATAAATGATTTTCTAATCACTAATATTAAATAATTATTATATCACTAATATAATATATAAGCAATCTAAGTATAATAATGTTAAGTCTAATCAAGTCTAAGTGCTAATCAAATCTATCTAACAAGTTAAGTCTAATCAATCTAGTATAACGAAATAAACAAGTCAAGCTAAGTATATATCGGAATCTATGTCCTAAATCTAAAATTGCAAGAAATAATACACAAAAATCTGTCTTAAGTCCAAAAATTATTTCGGAATTTCACTACCTTCGAATTTAATCATACCACTGATCACCGTCATTCTGTATACGTCATAATCGATTAGATAAGTTTTAGCTTATAACTTATTTGAAACTATCAGCACTATACATCCCGTTAAAGAAGCTACACAAGTGCTATACTAAGTACGTCAGGGACCAAAAACGATCTAACTTATCGGCACAAACCTGTTAGAACGGTTAATTCAACCATCAACTTTCAACCCATATATGAGCTCATGAGAACTAATAACTCAAATGTTCATAGTGCTATAATCTAAAAATCACAATAAAAAATTTCCCAAAAAATTTTACATCGAAATTATTTTTCATATTTTTCTACTCATACGACTTCTTATATATACCACATACATACCAGTCGTGAAAAAACAGCAATATATAAATCGTATACATTTGTTCGATAGTCAGAATGTCAAATGAGAAACTAATAAGCATTCGTGATTCACTCTAAGATATCTTTTTCTAAAAAATTGAAAAAGAAAAAAGAATTTTTATTTTTTATATATTATTACGATATAAGTGCTAAGATCAATATTTAAGATAATTCAAGTCATAGTATAAGTCGATAGTCTAAGCAGCAAGTCTATAACTAATAGTCAGTCTAACTAAGTCCGAGTTCTAAAATCTAAGTCGAAATCTAAAGTAAGGTCGAATATATCTAAGTACAATAACTATATTATCCGAAAGTGCCTAAGCACAAAACGAAAATGAGCTATAGTCGAATTCATAATACTAATCAAGATTAACTAACACGTCTAATGATAATCGAGTCAATGCTAATCGTATGAAGTCTAATCATAAGCAAGTCTAAATAAGTCGAAATTTCTAAGCTAAGCATCAAGCTATTAAGTCGGAATTTAAGTGCTAAAATGTAAATCCAAAGAAAATATTACACAAAATTTAATCCAAAATTTCAATTGCACTGTAACCTTCGACAATCATTCCATCAGCCACTATATCATAATCGGCATTGAACATAATTGTAGCTTAATCAGTAAGTCTGTATTGTAAAGTTCACACACCGCTCTCATCGATTCCATTCGAACGCATTCACTTATAATATCTATACTTTTTCGAAGAACCGTATAAACGAATAATCAACTTAAAAGACACGCAAACTTTTTAAGTATAAATATCACTCAACCCCATATTAGTACATCTCAACGGAACTATAGACACAATATAAGTTGAAATTAAAAAAATCACAGAGAAATAATTTAAAAAATTTAATCAAATTATTTTCAATTCACTTAGACTTTCACTTATATATGTCAACAACAAACTAACAAACATCAAAATAAGCGAAGTTAAGGCAAAAAACTAAAACTACGATAGCTACAGAAAACTAATAACACATGAATCAGCTAAATCATTTGTTCTAAAAGAAAAAAAAAAATTTTTATTTTTTTTATTTATTTTTTATCGCACATGACGAACTACAAAAAAAAAAAACCTTTTGAAATCAGCGTAAAAATTTTAAAAATAAAAAACAATGTTCTTTACATATCGATTTCGGAGAAATACAGGTCTAAGTATAACGAAGGATCTAAGTCAACAACTTCTAAGTCAATCGAATCAGGCTAAGTCAATCAACGCTAAGTCGAAGTCTAATCAATCGAAGGTCTAATATAGTCAGATAAGTCTAATCAAGTCTAATGCTAAGTCAAGATCTAATCTAACGGAAGGTCTAAATCTAATCAATCTAATGTACCTGCTCTAATTTAAACAATAATGTGCTAGTCTAAGTCTAAGTTAATCGAAGGTCAATATAATCGAATCTAAATAAGTCGAATCTAAGACAAAATCTAAATTTCTCAAAAAAAAAATACCACAAATTTAACCAATTATTTTTCAATTTCACTTAACCTCACTTATAACATTCCCATCAACGTCACTATAACCATAATCGATTGAAATGTTGCTAGGTAAACTGATTAAACTTCACCGGCTTCATCCCTAACACACTCCTATATACGTTTCTAAAGAACCGAAAAACACTAACTTATACGCGCAACATCTTTTAAGTATAAACTATCACTTCAACCCCAATAACGTCTCACAATATAAAGTCAAATCTAAGTAAATCTAAAAAATCACCAGAAATAATTCCCAAAAAATTAATCAAATATTTCGAGTAACAGTTGGTGCGGACTTCATAGTACCTGGTGAACAAAGTTCAAAAACTTCATCAGAAACAAATCAACTCAAAAAAACTATTTCCGAACAGAAGCAAAGAACTTTAAAAAACACATACTAACAAAAAACAATAACATCTGATCAGCGGTAATATTTCTAAAAAATGAAAAAAAATTTTTTATTTTCTATTTAACTTGTACGTCAAAAAATACGAATAGCAAAAAAAAAATAATAACCATTTAATTAGTGAAAAGATGTTTTAATAAAAAAGAAAATAGTTCCTTTCATTGAGTTACTTAAATGAAGACGGAAATATCGTAAAAAAGGTAAAATGATAAATTTGAGTAAATCGAGCCAATTTTCTACGCTATCACAATTTATTAGTGTCTTATGGCTATCTTAGTTTCGAAAAAAAAAAAAATACCAACCAAAGAATCAAAAAAAAATTTTATCCAATTGTTGATAACAATTTCTACCTGGATTCACACGAATTTATTAGTTTCTGTAGCTATCTTAGTTTAGAAATTACGATGCCATATCCCAAAAATCAAAAAAAAGTTTTTTTCCTTTAGAATCAATCTACCGTGTG
>JABUQX010047957.1:25000-38212 GCA_015478945.1 Trachelipus rathkii
GTTAATATTTTTTATTATTATTATTATTTTAATCATAATTCGTTATTTTTTCCACCGTGGTTTCTCTTCTTCGCATCCAGTTTTCTGAGTTTCGATATATATCATACATAGGGTTAAGTAAATAAACAGTCGTTATAACAACAATGTTGGGTGTCCTTATAAGGTGTTTATCGAGCGTCGTAGAGTTCGAATATGATGGTAATAAGACCGTATAGGGGTGTCTAGGATCCCCCAGAAGGGATCCCACACCCCAAACATAAATATTGACGTAGAACGCCCTGAAACTTTTGCATATACAACCTTTTTAGGTTGTATCTTTAGGTGTATACGGCGGTTTACATGTGATCCGTATTTGACCAATATTGAGGACCATCCCCACCTAAATCTGAAATTATTTGACACTAGAATGATGAAACTCGGGTATATCAACCTTCTGAGCGCATGTATTCCTTAGATGACCCCGGGATGTAAATTAATGACTGTGGGTGCCCGCCGACCGGAGTAACGGATAAATGCATAGTCATAAGGAGGTACTCACCCCAAAAAATCTGAAATATTTGACATAGAACAAACGAAACTTGATACAGCCTTTCTAGGTTGTATCTTAGATTATCCGGGTAAATGAACCGATTTGACCAAATTCGTGGACCAGCCCCACCAAATCTGGAAATAGTGGACATAGAATGATAAAACTCAGGTATACAACCTTCTGATATGATATCTTAGATCGACCTGGATGTAAAAAATGACTCGTGGGTGCCCCAGACGGCCGGTACTCACCAAAATCTGAAATATGATATAGAAGACAACGAACTTGATATTACAGCCTTGTTTGATGGGTCTGTATCTTAGATGTATCCGGGGTAAAATGGACCGATTTGACCAAATTCGGGACCAGCCCCCACCAAAATCTGAAATATTGACATTATCAATGATGAAACTCGTATACAACCTTCTGAGGATTTATCTTAGATTAATGAACATACCTGGAAATGTAAAAATGGACAGGAAGGAAGGATAAAACACACACATCTGAAATATTGCATATAGAACAACGAAACTTGAACTATACAGCTTTTTAGGGTGAAGATATCTTAGATGTATTTCCGGGGGTATAAAATGACCCACCGATATTGACCCAAAAATTCTAGGGGACCCAGCCCACAAAAACTGAAATACTTGACATAGAAAATGATGAAAACTCGAAGATATACAACCTTCTGAGGATGAATCTTAGATGACCCCGGGTGTAAAATGACTGTGGGTGCCCCAGACGCGGTACTCACCCCAAAATCTGAAATACTGAAATATTGACATAGAACAACGAAACGTGATATACAGCCTTTTTAGGTTGTATCTTTGATGTATCCGGGGTAAATGACCGATTTGACCAAATTCTGGGACCAGCCCTCACAAAACTGAAATATTGACCTAGAACGATTAGAAACTCGGTATACACATACCATATAAGCTACTCACATCATATATGGGTTTAAATAGCCGTACACAGCCTCTAAAGGGTGGTCTCCGGGACCCCAAACCTGAAATATTGACCTAGAACGTTAACTCGGTATATACCTTTCATATAAGGTACCCATATCGATTATAGGAGTTAAATAAGCGCTACACATCCTCAAAGGGGGTCACCAGGCCCCCACAAAACTGATAATATTGGCGTTTTAGATATCTATCTACGAAACTTGATATACATCTTTCTTATGGTTATCTCGATACAGAAAAAGAAAAAAAATCTATATAAAAAAATAAATAACTCTAAAAAAAAAAATTAAAAAAAAAACAAAAAAAAAATAAAAAAAGAATAAAAAAAAAATTAAAATTCTTTTTTTTTTTAAAAATTTTAAAATATTTTTTAAAAATTTTAAACAAATATTAAAAAAAAATAGTAAAAAATATAAAATTTTTTTTAACAAACAATTTAAAAAAATTAAAACATATTTTATTCTTCCTAAGTTTTTTCTTGAAAACTATAAAATTTTGTTATTTATAAATTATATTAGATGAGCCCTCTAGCCCTCTTGAGCCTCTTGGACCCTCTGTCGGAGCCGTCTGAGACTCAGATCCCCATCCTCCTCAGCCTCCCCCACCCCTCTATTGATCTTATGATCTATTGATTCATGTTCATATTTTGTATAACATAACACAAAAACTCTTCATTTAGTTTTGTGTTTTATGATGATTCTTTAAACAATTTTTGTTTAGCTAAGAATCTAACGTAAGTCAGATATATAGCTATTGTAATTTGTGTTCCTAAAACAGTAAATTGATAAATCAGTAAATCAAACCACCCACCCCTCCCCATTCCCTACCCCATTCCTGGATATTTTTTTTCACATTAACATAGTAATATCTTAACAAAATATTTATCATAACCCTTGTATGATTATTATACTGAACTCCGATGAACTATAAGCAACGTAACACAAGTTTTCACATACAATTAAAGCAAACATAGCATTTCACACAGTGAACTAGGAACTATAATGTTCAACGGACAAATCTAAACATACCCTACTCACCACTTTTTCTACCACCTATCATGGAGATATTTTCACCATTATCATCAGTTAATATTTAACAAAACTTTATCACTAACCTCTGTCTAAAGTATCATACTAATCAATGCAAAATATGCTAACGTAACAAAGTTTTCACATCAATAAGCAAACATAGCATCACCTGAATACGAATATAACGAATAACATTCACAAACCTAACACATCTTAAACAGAATAAACCGTTAAACATTAACAAACTTCCATACTTAACAAAACTTGTAAAGTAACTAAACATTGAGCGCAGAACGAAACCTACTTACACTTTTCTAAAATATCACAAAGTTTTTTACATTACATAGTAACATTTAACAAATAATTTATCACATCCTTGAATTGTGAGTTCTATCATTACTGATCAATGAATATAATTGCTTAACGTAACATAAGTTTTTCATTATTATTAAACGCAAAACATAGGATCATATGAACTAATGAATATAATGTACACTCACAATCCTACACATCTTATTACACGGGAATCAAGCAGTCAAACATTAAACAAAAGTTCAATACTTTAACTAAAAGTAAAGTAACTACAATTGCATCACAAAACGTAACCTACTACCTGCAGGGGGAAAATCATTCATTAAAAATATAATCAGTAGCAAGCGTATACTTTGTTTAGTTTATATATTTATTTTACTTTAACTTCATTTCTTTTAAAACTTTTTTGTTTTTAAAAAACTTTTTTGTTTTTAAAAAACTTGTTTTTTTAAAATCTTTAATTTCTTTAAAACTTATTGTTTTTAAAAAAACGTTTATTTATAATTTTAACTTTATTCTTTAAAACTTTTTTTAGTATTTAATTTTAATATTCTGTAGAAATTCTGGGCTGATTGGTTCAAATTTTCATTCTTTTTCTATGTTTATAACAAAAAAAAAATTTATATTTTTACATACACTAAAACAGTTAAATCAGTAAATCATACTACCATCCATCCACCCTCAACTCAACCATGATCTATAGATCCCCTGATCTTATTAGAGTATAGCATCTGACATAACAAAAGTTTTACATATGTCTATAAAGTTAAACTACGACTTATAACATACTTAACACCACAACAGACAGTTACGAATAAACAAGCCATCACTAGCATCTTACCCGATAAAGTTTACATGGAGGAGAAAGGTAAACCAGTTTTTACAATTTTTTTTTTTTTTATATAACATATAATTTTCAAATGAAAAGAGCATTACATAAATACATTAAATAAAACACCATTACGTTTCTATATTTTAAACATATTTAAGTCAATCTAATCAAAGGACAGGGGATTCTGTATAAATTGAAGCAATTCTATTATATTTCTCCAGAGATTTCAACACCCTATGAAAGATGTTAAGTATAAATTACTGCCTGCTGCATTAATCCATTCTTTGGACATACATAGGTTCTAGTAGGCATGCATTCTTCTCGTTTCAGGAGATGATGTAAAAATCGTATCTTGCTGATAGTTATTAAAGTTAACTCCTAGTATTTCACATTATTAATTAAACCGCATGTTTCTTTGTTACAAATATTCTTAGATATACACCCATTGCTATATGAATTTAAATCCTCGAGTACTATCGACCTCATTAAGATGAACATTAATTTCATTCATTTTAACCAAAGCTGTAATATTTTCAGATTATTGAACAGTTGTGAAACCTATACATGTATGAGTGAATGCGTCAACCAATCGATGGGTTTCAAATAGTTGCGTACATTCAATACTTTTAAACATTATCAGATGCGGTTAAAACAACCTCTATTCTATTATAACTTCTCACACTGTCACCTCTGATAGATATTTTCACTTGATGACGATCCATCAGATGATCCATAATTAGCCATTACCCAAGCCTCTGAGGTATCGATTAATCTTTGATTGAATTCATCAACCGAAATGGAATAAAGGTACTATTATTTGCGCACCTCGAATGGAATTTAATTGTAAAATAATCGCTCTCCATTTGTTTGACGAAAAAATATAAATACCACATTCATTGGGTATTACAAAGGTCCTCGTAAAGATATTTTCTACAGCTTTAGGAGCAGAATTAGATGACATCATGCATAATACAACAACCGAAAAATGTCTTACTGATGAAAATCGATATATATAAACAGATCTAAAAGGTAAGAATTCTTTCTTTCATACCAATTTCAGTTCGAGAATTGTTCAAACTCTCCCACTTTTCGAAAACATTAACGCAATATCTATGAGATTCTTGTATGGTTCGTTTTCGAATAATCTACGCAATACCATTGATTCTGGTTTTGTTAACAACATAACCAAATTTTATTAAAACATTTTATTGTTTCTTTCCAATGTCTTTATGTTTTATAAAAAACTCTAAAAAAAACTTTTATTTTATTTTTTAATTTCATTCATTAAAACTTTTTGTTTTTAAAAAAACTTTTAATTTTAATTTCTATTTCTTTAAAATACTTTTATTTGTTATTTACTAAAAATTTTATTCTTTTTTATGTTTATAAAAAATTTTATTTTTACATTTTATACCCGGACTTAAAATAACAAATCAGTAAATCATCCCAGCCACCCTGCTTTCCTCATCGTCTCCTACCCTTCCATGATCTATCGATCTATCGAACTATTGATTCAAGTCACAATGTCGATGTATCATTTTGATAAACACAATAAAACATAAAAACAAGTTCATTATACACTGATCAACGACGTAAATATATGCTAAAACATAACAAAGTTTTCACATTAAATAAACTAACATAGCATCATCTGATCTAAGAATATAATGTACAACGACAAACCTTAACACATCTTAACCGGAATAAACGGTAAAATTAACAAAGTTCCACTCTTAACAAAACAGTTTAAAGTAACTAACATAAGCGCTCGAAAACGTAACATATTCTCCCACTTTGTCAAGCATATATCTAATATATCAATGTTAATTTACGATTTAACATTGGTAAAATTTAACAAAAATATATCTTAACCTTGGTCTTAATTATCATACCAGATCAACGAATATATGTAAACGTAACATAGTTTTCACATTAATAAAAAGCTAACATAGCATCATTGAACTTAATGAATATAATCCACACCGATAAACCTAACACACCTTAAACATTAATAAACTGTTAAATGTTAACATTAACAAACTTCAACACTTAACAACAGTAAATGTAGCTAACATAACATTACAAAAAAACGTAACAATTAACACTTTCTCACTAGCATTATCTTTAACATAAACTAATGTTTAATTTTACAATTAACATGGTTGAATTTAAACAAAATATTTTTTTCCATAACATTGGCTAATTATCATACATGATCATAAAATTGAATATACGCTGACATTAATAAAGTTTTAACAATTCAATATAAGAAACATAGCATTTAACCCGAACTAAGAAAATAATGTAACAACGACAAACCTAACACCAACTTACCTATGAATAAACTGTCAACCATTAACAAGTTTCCACACTTTAACAACCAGCATCGTAAAGATATCAACAACAAGACGTAGAGATGCGTGGCTGATGTTCACATTCGTACCAGCACAGCTCTCGAAAATATGTACCTAACTGAAGAAAAATAGTGTGGTATAAACAATCCGTTAAGGTAATGGGATTCTTTTCTTTTCAACCAGTCTATAAGAGCGTAACAAGGATATAAACACACGAACGAACACATAACGGTTCTCAAAGGTACTTATACAATTTTATATGTAAAACTTTGTTTAAACATGAAATCAGGTCATATATTTGTATTTTCACATCTATGACTTACGAGCAATTGTTTCATGTATGTATTTGTATTTTCCTGTTTCACTAGAGTTATTCTCAGATACAATTCGAGAATTGCTCAAACTCCTCCCCATCATTTTCGACAAAACATTAGCAATTACCAATGATTCTTGTGTTTGTTAACAACGTTCACACTTAACAACAGTAGAGTAAGTAACATAACATACAAAAATCGTAAATTATTCATACTTTTCTCAAGCATATCTCTAAACATATAGATGTTAATTTTACATTAACATGGTAATATTTATAACAAAAAAGTTAATCAACCAAATCAACATAACATTATCATTATCTTAATCAACGAATATACCTAACGTAATAAAGTTTTCAAATCAATAAAGTTAACATAGCATAACCCAAGCTAAGAAAATAGTGTACAACGACAAAAACCTAACTCACAGCTTACGCCATATTAAACTTTGTTACATTAACAAAAAGTCCCGCAACTTTATACATCGGTATAAAGTAACTAACAATGCTGTACAAAATGTAACCTATTCATACTTTTTCCAAGCCTATCTTTACTCTAACATATTAACGTTATTTTACATTGACACAGTAACATATTTAACAAAAATTTATTCACATCCTTATCTAATTATCATACAGAACAACGAATATAAGCTTAACGTAACACTTCTTTACATTAAACATAGAAAATTTTAACAAAAAAAATTCATCATAACCATAACTAAATTTCAAAAACCCCACTGAATTAATAAAAACCTGACAAAGTTTAAATCTAAACAAAACATTAAAAAATGACAGTTTTAATCATACATAACATAAAGACAATGTTTTTTGAATATAAAAATATACATAATAAAGTGTAATAGTTTACTGCTTTTTAAAGCTGTTAACAGCAGTAAAGTAACTAACTAACATAAGAACGTAACATATTCACGTTTTTTCAAACGTATCTCTGTAAACATATCATAGAGTATTTTTTACCTTAACATTATATTAGTAATATTTTAACAAACATTTTATCATAACCTTTACCTATTTTATCATACATACCTAACGAATATATGCTAACATAAACAATGTGTTTTCACATAATAAAAGCTAACGTATCAAGAAAATGAGATCTGAAAATTAAATAATAATAAGAAATATTGTACATATGACAAACTAAGTGCGACTTAAACAATACTGAAATGGTAAACAACGAAAACATTTCCACACTTAACACTAGTAAAAGTAACTAAAATGCATCAAAACGTAACTTATTCATGCTTTTTCCAAGCATATCTCTAACATATTAACGTTAAATTTTACATTAACACAGTAATATTTAAACAAAAATTTATAAAACCTTATCTAATTATCATACAGAACCAACGAATAACTGTATAACATAAAATAAGTTCTTTTGCATGAACATAACATAAAAATAAGTTCCTTGAATAAAAACATCAATACATTGTAATATTTACTGATTTTAAGCAGTATAATCAGTAAATCAGTTAATATCAAACCACCAAACCCCCCCCTGCTTCTCTCCCACATGAAACCTTTGATCTATTGTAACAATCTATTGATTCATGTCAAATTTCGAGTATCCATTTCGACTAAAAAACATAAAACACAAAAATTAATAAGTTTTTTTATATACTAACCATCGAATATATGCTAACGCTAACAAATTTTTTTTTAAATTAATAAAGCTAACATTACATGAACTAGGATTATAATGTACAACGACAATCCTAACCACACCATACGTACGAATAAATAACTAACATTAACAAACTTCCGCACCTTGAAACAACAGTAAAGTACATAAAACTTCATCCAAAACGTAACCTATTCATACTTTTTGAAACATATCTCTAAAATATCAATGTTAATTTTATTAATATTTATTTCTTTATTAAACAAAAATTTAACATAATCCTGTCTATAATCATCATACTACCAGCGAATATATTGCCAACGTAACAATTTTTTACATCCAACTTCGTAATATTTTAACTAAAAATTCTCTCATAACTTCGTCATAAATTATCAATAAAATCCCCAAACGAATAATTGCAAACATAATTTTTTTTTAACCAAACCCACAACATTAAAAATAATTTCTTTTATATACTAACCTACTAGGAATATATGCTTAACCAACAAAGTTTTAGCATCAATAAAGCTAAACATATCATAGGAATAAAGAATATAATGTACAATGCAAACTCTAAACATACCTGCGTATGATAATCAGCTAACTATTCATGAAAATTCCTACTTATATACAAAGGTTTTAAAAGTTAGCATAACAGGTATTACAATACTCGATATGTTCAATTTTCACGCATATCAGCAACAGGTAAACCTAACATCTAACAAAATCCCTTTAACAAAGTGACCAATCTACCAAAATACCAAACATTCTTGAACTATGAATTGACACTATCTTCTTCAAAGTGTCATTCGTTTTCAAGTATAACATCATTTGACCTTTGAATAAACGTAGACATTAAATTTCATGGCTAACCTAACATTACTCAACAAAAAATCTTAAACCTAGGCTCAACAACGACAGTGGCACACATCTTTGTCAGTTAACACAGTAATATCTTTACAAAAACTCATCATTTCTAACAAAAATCAGTGTTATTTTCACATTGTCATATTAATATTTAAACATAACGTACTAACTTACGAATAAACAGTTTTCATTAACCAAGAGTTTCTAAAGCAACACATTACATTCCGAGAGAAAACTCTAGGGGATGCCCCCTTTGAAAGGATGTGGAATCCTGAGAGGGGGGAATCACCCCGAAAGCGGGTGTAAGCGGGCTTTGGCCCTCTCAGCCCGAAGGGGCTGAGGCCTTACCCCTCCTTTCGGAGGGGTAATGCCCGCTTACACCCCTTCGGGGTGATCCCCCCATCTCAAGGGAGTCACATCCTTTCAAAGGGGGCATCCCCTAGGAGTTTTTCTCTCGGAATGTAATGGAGTGTTGTTTTAGATTACTCTTGAGTTAATGGAAATATCTGTTTATTCGTAGTTAGGTACGTTATGTTACAGATATTAATATGACAATTTGTACAAATAACAACTGATTTTTAGAAGAAAATTTGATTTTTGTAGATATTACTGTGTTTAACTGACGATGTTGTGTTAGAAACGTGAGCCTAGGTTAAGGTTTTTGTTGAGTAATGTTAGGTTAGCCATGATAATTTAATGTCTACGATTTTAATTAAAGGTCAAATGATGTACTATTACTCGAAACGAATGACCACTTTAACGAAGATAGTTGTCAATTCATAGTTTCAAGATGGTTGGTATCTTTGGTAGATTGGTCACTTTTGTTAAGGGATTATGTTAGATAATACGGCTTTACCTGTTGCTGATATGCGTGAAAAGTAGGAACATATCGAGTTATTGTATGACCCGTTAGCTACTTTACCTTTGATAAGTAGGGAATTTTCATGATGTTAGCTCTGATATTCATTATACGCGAGAGGTATTGTTAGTTTGCATTTTGTACATTATATCTTAGTTGCCGATATGATATGTTAAGCTTTATTGATGCTAAAACTTTTGTTGGTTAAGCATATTTTCGTAGGTTAGTATATAAAGAACTTATTTTTTATGATTGGTTAGTGTTGGTTATTAATAAACTTGTTATATGTTTGCAATATATTCTGTTCGGGATTATGATATTCTAGACGAAGTTATGAAAATTTTTTAAAATATTAATCAAAGTTGATGTAAACAATTTGTTACGTTGGCAATATATTCGCTGGTAAGTATTGATGATCTAGACAGGTTTATGTTTATAACTATTTGTTAAATAATTATCGATGTTAATGTAAAATTAACATTATATGTTAGAGATATGTTTCAAAAAGTATGAGATAGGTTATCGTATTTATGAAGTGTTATTGTACTACTGTTGTTAAGTGCGGATAGTTTGTTAATGTTTTAGTAGTTTTAATTCGTACGTTATGGTGTGTCTTAGGATTTGTTCGTTGTACAATATAATCCCTAGTTCAGGTTTGTAGCTTATATTTTAAAAAAATTTGTTTACAGTGAGAAAACAGATGGTGTAAGTATACTATAAAAAAACTTATTTTTTGTGTTATGTTTAGTTCGAATTGATACTTCGGACCATATGGACATTGAAATCAATTAAGATCAATAGCATCCAAAAGGTTCATGGTCGGGAGAGCAGCGGCAGGGGTTTGTGTGGTTTGATTTTACTGATTTACTGATTTACTAGCTTTAAAATCCAGTAACTATTTACAATTTACTATGAATGTTTTATTCAAGGGAACTTTAATTTATTATGTTATGTTTGGATAAAAGCTTTTGTTATGTTTACAGTTATCGTTGGTCTGTATGGTAATTAGACAAGGTTATTATAAAATTTGTTAAAATATTACTGTTCAATCTAAAATTAACGTTAATATGTTTTAGAGATATGCTTGGAATAAAGCATGAATAGGTTACGTTTTGATGCAATGTTAGTTATACTTTACTAGTGTAAAGTGTGGAATTTTGTGGAATGTTAACTGTTTATCTAGTGCGTAATTGTGGAAGTTGTCTAATTGTATATTATTTTTCTTAGTTCATATGATGCTATTGTTAGCTTTATTAATGGGAAAACATTGTTATGTTCCAGGCATATATTTCGTAGGTATGTTATGATAAATAGGTTACGTGTATATTGATAAATGTTTGTTCAAAATATTACTATGTTAAGGTAATTAAAAAGACCTATGAGGTAATAGTTACGATACGTTTTGAAAAACGTGAATATTTGTTACGCTATCTGTATGCCAATGTTAGTTACTTTACTGCTGTAACAGCTTTAAAAAATCAGTAAACTTATTACACTTTTCTATGATATTTTATTCAAAAGAACTTATCATTTATGTTAATGTATGATTTTAAAACTTATTTTTTATGTTGTGTTTAGATTAAAACTTGATATTATGTTTGGCCAATTTGTTCGTGGGGATTATGCATATTTAGTTAATTGGTTATGATGAATTTTTTTTGTTAAATTTTGCTATATTTAATGTAAGAATAATGATAATATATTTAATATATATTATCATTATATTATATTATAATTATATATATATTATATTGAGATATTATTATATTATACTATTAAATTTCATCATAAATCCATATACATACTCGAACATATATAGGTATATATTATATAAATATATATATCCTAATAACATTCAAAATAATAATCAAATAAATAATATATATATAGAAAATATATATATAATAATAAACAGTCGTTATATATTATATATATATTATATATATATATATATTATATAATATATATATATATAATATAATAATTTACATAATATATAATATATAATATATATAATATATATATATATTATATATATATATATATATATATATATATATATATATATATTATATAATATATATATTATATGGTATGTGTGTATGTGTGTGGGTTTGTGAATGTTTATGTATGTTTAATATTTGTTTAAATGAACTAAATGGATATGCATTTATAAATAATTAAACCAGTACTGCAAATTACAAAATCTACTTGTTTAATGATAGTCAAAAGTACACCGGAATATTTGACTCTTTATTGATTGTTCTCATTTAGGACTTTTCATTTCCTTAGAATAATAAAAGAAAAATACCTTTAAATGATTTGTATTTTATGTTTATTTTCATTTTTCTTAATTCATTTTCAATTTTTTATTAAATGTTTATGTTTTTATCTACACATTTCATTAGTATGTATATTTATTATTTATAAGATGTCATTGCAGGTGTTGTTATATATAAATTTGTATCATGGGAGTAATAAAGTTGCCAGAATTGTTTAGTTGCTAGATATGTGTCAGATTTGTCTTATTCTTTTCTTTATATATAAATCGTACATCTATTTACCAATTAATAGTTTTATTTCAATACTTTTTATGAGCTTCACAATATTATATATATATATATATATATATATATATTATATTATATAATATATAATATATATATATATAGTATATATAGTATTAATATATATATAAATATAATATATATATATATATATATATATATAATATATATATATAATATATATACTTAAATATTATATATATATATATATTATATTAATATATATATAATATATATATATATAATATAATATATATATTATATAATATATATAATATATATAATATAATATAATAATATATTTTAAATAATAATATATTATATATATGTATATAATATATAAAATAATAATACAATATATATATATATATTAATATAACATATATAACGTAAAATATATAATATATATATATAATATAATAATATATATAATATAATATATAATAATAAATATGACTAGGATATAGATAGGCATAGCGACATAGATAAGATTTAGAGTTAAGGATTTCAGCTAGGTAGTTAACATATAGGAAATTATGTTAGTTGGGTTATAGCGTTAGGATAAACTAGATTTAGGTTGAATTCAGGTTTAATTAAGTATTAGACTTTCGTATTAGCAAAAAAAAAAATAATTGCCAAAAAATCTCAAAAATACCCAATTTTGAACTGCATTACCATTAAGTTTAACAGAAGTTAGATTTAGGTCACATGGTTTGCAATCATTTCCATAATTAAATTTATCCATATGCCTATTGACCTGATCGAATGTAAACCAGTGTACATCATTAATGAAATATTTGATGTACAAAACTAGATCATATGCCACAACACCTTCAAATAAATCATGACCTAATCAGGGTCGTAGGACAGGTTTAGAAACATGGAAAACTTTAATTCATTGAAACAGGAATTGAATTTTATCCCTTTTGAAA
>JABUQX010047958.1:0-20042 GCA_015478945.1 Trachelipus rathkii
CCCGCGATGTTCCACCAACCAATCCACCACGTCCAAAATATAATATGAACAGAATGTAACTGCAGCCCAACAACTCCATTGAGTGAAGAATTATGTACCAAGGCAACTCAATATAAAGAATGTTAAATAGAATAGCTCTGACTGAAAATATCCTGAACGAATGAGTTTAAAGAGTGCCCACTGAGGAATGAGGAGGGATATAGATATATTTGAGGAGGAGGAGTATGATATATGGAGAGTGAGTGGAGGAGGAGTGGAGGAGGAGGAGAGAGGAGAGAGAGAGAGATAATGGAATGGAATGGAATGGAAGGAAGAAGTAAAGAAAAAGAAACTGACAATATGTAAAGCAAGTAGCTTGGTTCACGTGACCCCAGCAGCAAGCGACTGGGGTTGCACCCACAGCACCAGCAACTGGGGCTCCGGGTGACCCCATTATAAAGAACAAAACAATAGCCAAGTGACTCCAATGTAAGCAGCTGGGTCACTTGGACCTCAATATAAAGAACTTCAGCAACTGGGGTCATCTAACCCAATATGTTACAAACTGGGGTAACGGACCAATATAAAAAACAGGTAACTAGGGGTCACTGGCACCTAATATAAAAAAACAAGGAAATGAAATAATAAAGAACATGCAGCTAGGGTCAGGGTAATCTCAACATAAAGAATCACCAAATCTGGGAAATGTAACAAACCAAATACCAAGAATTGATAAACAAGTTACGTAAACCCTAAAAGAACAAACAGAAGAGCTCACCAAGAATCCGATGGCACTAAATCCATCGATTTCAGCAGTGCCCATTTATAAAAATTATATATATATTATATATATATATATATATATATATATATATATATATATATATATATATATATATATATATATATGGAGAAAGGAAAAAATATTTTGGAATGGAAGAATGGAAGGATAAAAGAATGGAATAGTGGACAAGGAAGAGAATAAATGGAATGAATAAATGGTGGACTTAAGAAATAAGAAATTGGATACAGGAAGAATAGTGGCCATGGAAGAACAAAGAATGGAATGGACTTAAAATAGAATGAAGGAGACCAAATATAAAAAAAATGAAAATGAAAAACAAAAGAATGATGCAGCTAGGGTCAGGGTGACCTCACTAAAGAACTACTCAACTGGTGGTCAAATAACCCCAATATAAAGAACAAGTAAATGGGTTACGTAACCCCAATATAAAGAACAAGCAACAGAAGAAGCCTAATTTAAAAACCCGAAAGTACTAAATCCATCGAGTTAGCAGTGCCCACTTATAATTATATATATATATATATATATATATGAGAGGAGAGGAGTGAGAGAGAGAGAGTATGAGTGAGAGTATATATATATATAGAGAGAGGAGAGGAGAAAGAGAGAGAGAGAGCAAGGTCCATATATATATATATATATATATATATATATGAAAAAAAGAGAGAGAGAAAGAGAGAAAGAGAGAAGCATATATGAGTTCTAGTGGAAATTGTAATAAAAATGGAAAATTAGAAGAATGTGGATAAATAATGGAATGGCTAAGAAATGAAGGGAATTAATTTTGGAATGAAGAATAACAGGGACAAGGAATGGAATAAGAATGGAATGGAATGGAAATAAAAAAAATAAGTGAACTAGGGTCAAGTGAGATCCCCAATATAAAAAAACAAGAAACTGAAAATATAAGGAACAAGCACTGGGGTCAGGTGACCTCAATATAAAGAACCATCAACTGGGGTCAAATAACCCCAATATGAAGAACATGTAAATGGGGTTACGTAACCCCAATATAAAGAACAAGCAACAGAAGAAGCCTAATTTAAAGACCCGAAAAGTACTAAATCCATCGAGTTAGCAGTGCCCACTTATAAAAATTATATATATATATATATATATATATATATATATATATATATAAAGAAAATATATATATATATATATATATATATATATATATATATATATATATATATATATATATATATATATATATATATATATATATATAGAGTATATATATATATATATATATATATATATATATCTCCAATCAGCCCAACTGCATTTAAGAACAAGCAACAAGTGTCACGTGATAACAATAATAAAGGAAAAGAAACTGACAATATGTAAAGCAAGTAACTGGGTTCACTTGACCCCAATATAAAAGCGACTGGGGTTACGACCCCATTATAAAGAATAACAAGCAAACTGGGTTACGTAACCCCATTATAAAGAACAAACAATGGAGCCGGTGACCCCAATATAAAGAATAAGAAACTGACAATATAAAGAATAAGCAGCTAATAATTTTGACCCAATATAAAGAATCCAGCAACTAAATACCTAACCCCAATATAAAGAACAAGCAACTGGGGTAAACGTGACCCCAATATAAAAAAAAAAAGGCAACTAGGGTCATGAGACCCCAATATAAAACAAGAAAATGAAAAAATAAAGAACATGCAGCTAGGGTCAGGTGACCCCAATATAAAGAACTATCAACTGGGTGGTCAAATAAATTTCAATATGAAGAATAACAACATGTAAATGGGGTTACAACCCCAGTATAAAGAACAAGCAACACAGCTCTAATTTAACTGGAAAAATACTAAATCCATCGAGTTAGCAGTGCCTACTTATAAAATTATATATATATATATATATATATATATATATATATATATATATATATATATATATATATATATATATATATATATATATATATATATATATATATATCTATATGTATTTGTAATTTATTAAAAAAAAGAAACGTGATAAATAAATGGAGGGGGAAAGAAATTGGACACAGGTCAACTGGGTTCACGTGACCCCAATATAAAGAAAAAACAACTGGGGTTACGTGACCCACATAAAGAATTACAACTGGGGTTACGTAACCCCATTATAAAGAGTTAAACAATGGGGTCATGACCCCAATGTAAAGCTAAGAACAAGAAACTAACAATATAAAGAACAAGCAGCTGGGGTCACTTGACCCAATATAAAGAACCAGCAACTGGGGTCACGTAACCCCAATATAAAGAACAAGCAACTGGGATAACGTGACCCCAATTAAAAAACAGGCAACTAGGGTCATGAGACCCCAATATAAAAAACAAAAAAATGAAAAAATAAAGAACATGCAGCTAGGGTCAGGTGACCTCAATATAAAGAACCATCAACTGCGGTCAAATAACCCCAATATGAAGAACAAACAAATGGGGTTAACCCCAATATCAAGAACAAGAAACAGAAGAAGCCTAATTTAAAGATCCGAAAAGCAATTAAATCCATCGAGTTAGTAAACACTGAAAAAGAGAAAGAGGAGAAAGAGAGAAAGAGGAGAGTGAGGAGGAGAGGAGAGAGGAGAGAGAGAGAGAGAGAGAGGGAAGGAGAGGAGAGGGAGAACAAGAAACTAGTGTCACGTGATAACAATGTTAGGAAAAAGAAACTGACAATATGTAAGCAAGTAAATGGGTTCCACGCATCTCAAAAATAAAGAGAAAAAAAAGTTGACCAATACGTGACCCCATTAGAAAGAACAAGCAATCAGTTACGTGACCCCATTATATATAAAGAACAAACAAATAAACAAGGACCTAAATGCAAAGAACAAGAAACCGACAATATAAAGAACAAGCAGCTGGGGTCACTTTACCCCAATATAAAGAACCAGCAACTTCAAAATATCTAAACTACCATAAAGAACAAGCAACTGGGGTAACGTGACCCCAATATAAAGAAAAAGTAAACAGGCAACTAGGACACGAGACCCCAATATAAAAAAAAAAAAAAAACAAGAAAATAAAAAAATAAAGAACAGTTGGGGTCAGGTGACCTCAATATAAAGAACCATCAACTGGGGTCAAATAACCCCACATGAAGAACATAAAAATGGGGTTACGTAAACCCCAATATGCTATTAAACAACAGAAGAAGCCTAATTTAAAGACCCGAAAAGTACTAAATCTTATTTAGAAAAGCCCACTTTATAAATAAATTATATAAAAAATATATATATATATATATATATATATATATATATATATATATATATATATATATATATATATATATATATATATATATATATATATATATATATATATATATATATATATATATATATCTCTCAATATATCTTTTAAACTGTATTTAATAAAAAGAAACTAGTGTCACGTGATAACAACGTAAAGGAAAAGAAACTGACAATATGTAAAGCAAGTAACTGGGTTCACGTGACCCCAATATAAAGAAAAAGCGACTGGGGTTACGTGACCCCATTATAAAGAACAAGCAACTGGGGTTACGTAACCCCATTATAAAGAACAAACAATGGGGCCAAGTGACCCCAATGTAAAGAACAAGAAACTGACAATATAAAGAACAAGCAGCTGGGGTCACTTGACCCAATATAAAGAACCACAGCAACTGGGGTCACCTAACCCAATATAACGAATAAGCAAACTGGGGTAACACATGACCCCAATATAAAAATAGGGCAACTAGGGTCAAGTGAGACCCAAAATATAAAAACCAGAAAATGAAAAATAAAGAACATGCAGCTAGGGTCAGGTGACCTCAATATAAAGAACTTCATCAACTGCGGTCAAATAACCCCAATATAAGAACATGTAAATGGGGTTCCTAACCCTAATATCAAGAAAAAGCAACAGAGAAGCCCAATTTAAAGACCCGAAAAGTACTAAATCCCTCGAGTTAGCAGTGCGCACTTATAAAATTATATAATGTATAATATATATATATATATATATATATAATATATATATATATATATAGAATATATAATATATATATATATGATATATATTAAATATCCCAATGCTAATCTGCGAACTGCATTAAACAAGCAACTAGTGTCCGTGAAACAAACGGGTAAAGAAAAAGAAACTGACAATATGTAAAGCTAGTAACTGGGTTCAGTGACCCCAATATATAAGAAAAAGCAACTGGGGTTTAATCGTGACCATTCATAAAGAACAAGCAACCTGCGGTATACGTAACCTATTATAAGAGAACAAACAATGGGTCAAGTGACCCCAATGTAAAGAACAAGAAAACAGACAATTATAGAAGAACAAGCAGCTGGGGTAACGTGACCCCAAATAAAAGAACCAGCAACTGGGGTCATCTAACCCCAATATAAAGAACAAGCAACTAGGTACGTGACCCCAAATATAAAAAAACAGGAAACTAGGGTCACGAGACCCCCAATATAAAAAAACAAGGAACTGAAAATATAAAAAGAACATGCAGCTGGGGTCAGGTGACCTCAGTATAAAGAACCAGCAAACGGGTCCAAATAACCCAAATGAAGAACATGTAAATGGGGTTACGTAACCCCAATATCAGGAACAAGCAACAGCAGAATTTTTCATTTTAAAAACCCCAAAAAGTAACTAATCTATCGAGTTAGCAGTGCCACTTATAAAAATTATAATATATATATATATATATATATATATATATATATATATAAATATATATATATATATAATAAGATATAAATTATTACTCCAAATGGTAAGTCTGGCAGGACTGCAGTTAAGAAACAAGCACTAGTGTCACGTGCATAACAACGGTAAAGAAAAGAAACTGAACAATATGTATAAAGAGCAAGTACTGGGTCAAGTGACCTCCAATATAAACGAAAAAGCAACGGTTTACGTGACCCCATTATAAAGAACAAGCAACCGGGGTAACGTTGGTAACCCCGTTATAAAGAACAAACAATGGAGGCAAGTGACTCCTATGTAAAGAACATAAGAACTGAACAATATAAAGAACCAGCAGCTGGGGTCCTTGACCGCCAAATTAAAAGATACCAGCAACTGGGGTCCCTGAACCCCAATGATAAGAAAACGTAACTGGGGTAACGTGACCCCACTGATAAAAACAGAAACTAGGGTCACGAGGCCCCAATATAAAAAACAAGAAACTGAAAAAATAAAGAGCAGGCTTCCTGGGGTCAGGTGACCTCAATATAAGGAACCATCAACTGGGGTCAAATAACCCCAATATGAAGAAAATGTAAATGGGGTTACGTAAACCCCAATATCAGAACAAGAACAGAAGAGAAGCCTAATTAAGACCCGAAAAGCAGCTAAGATCCATCGATTGGCCATGTGCCCACTTAATAAAATTATATATATATAATATATATATATACTATTATATATATATATCATTAATATATATATATATAATATATATATATATATATAATATATATATCCCCAACTGTATCTGGCAAACTTGCATTAAGAACAAGCAACTATTGTCACGTGATAACAACGTAAAGAAAGAAACTGACAATATGTAAACCAAGTAACCTTGGGCTCAAGTGACCCAAATATAAAGAAGAAAGCAACTGGTTTACGTGACCCCAATTAAAAAGACAGCAACTGCGGTCGTAGACCCTATTTATAAAAGAACAACAATGGGTCAAGTGACCCAATGTAAAGAACAAGAACCTGGCAAATATAAAGAACAAGCAGCTGGGGTCCCTTCACCCAAAGAACCAGCAACTGGGTCACCTAACCCCAATATAAAGAATAAGCAACTGGGGTAACGTGACCACAATATAAAGAACAAGGCTAGGGTCACGGAGACCCAAAATATAAAAAAACAAGAAACTGAAAAAAAAATAAAGAACAAGCAGCTGGGGTAGGTACCTCAATAGTAAAGAACCATCAACTGGGTCTAAATTAACCCCAATCATGAAGAACATGTTAAATGGGGTTACGTAAACCCCTAAATCAAGAAAAAGCAACCGAAGAAAGCCTAATGTTAAAGACCCCCCATATATATACATTTCTTATAAGTGGGCCAAACAGTAACTCGAATGGATTTTTAGCTCGAGCATTTACAGGTACTTTATAATCACAATCAGAGTAGCTTGTCTGCCCATCTGTTGTATACTTAAATTTATCTTGATTTATTAGGTTATACGTAACCTCCATATTATTTACTATAATGTTCTTCTATATTGGGAGGTTTATTTGGGAATCATCCCAGTGTGGTTCTTATTTAATATTATGAGTATAGATTCACTTATGATACCCTAAGATATGCTTATGTATTATATTCTTATGAATTATATCATACTCTTATCAGTTGTCACTATTGTTGATTACTATTTAATTATTATTTGGGGTACTCAGTGATACTACTAGTTATGCCTATGTTTATTATTTATATATATATGGGGTACTTACCTATACCATAAGTTTAGTACTTAAAATAAATTCCTCCTCTATGAGTTAATTTCGGGGTCATACTGGTTGCACTCCTAGTTAAGAACTCGTTCTTATAGCAATACTAGGGGGGAACTGCAATGTATAGAACACCCAGCTGTTAAAGATGAAGTCGAACTGATCAATAATGTTTAAGCAATGTAATATGACTCAGTTGGTGTCCTTGAGTGTACTTCTTTACATCGGCGGATACTTGACCCCAAATATATATATAGCTATACGTTTTATCGTGTAATACATACCAGGTTTATGATTAGCACAGCAGTTGCTTGTTCTATTATAAATGGGTACGTAGAGCCCAGGTTGATATTCTTATCTATGTCTGGTTAGCGTACAATGCACACCCTCATTATCTATAGACTAATCAAATCCACATGGGGTCGAGATGCATGATGTCCCTATCTTTTTGCTATATGAAGATATCTAGAACGATGAGTTATCACGGTAGACCACCACTATGTATGATTGATAAGTTCATTAATGCAAGTTGCCAACGATGACAATTTGGGGATATATAATATATACTGTGGGTTCTATTACTTTGACCCCAATTATAAAGTAACCAGTCAACTTTGGCGGTCTATCTAATCTCAGTCGAAGGTATACGAACAATGCAGGACGGGTTTATGGCCTGTTTTCGTTTGGGTTTGGTTGGGAATACGTCGTGACGCCCAATACTAAAAAATCGAGGTAAAACTTAGGTTAGCCAGCGAGGTTCCATTATCTGAGATGATGAAGACTTATATGTAATTATTCGGTTTTCTGAAATAATAAAGTATGGTAGCTATGCGTTCGTGGCCGGGTCTATGCTGTTTGTTAGGCTCTACCGTTCATTAATGTTTTTTTGGGGAGGTTGCAGTGTTTAAATGGGGTCAGTAAATGCGGTTTTAATCCGATAAATTTTCTTGTTCATCTGGTATGCCGAGCTTTTATGGTTGTGGTGTTGTTTTGTGGGGGTAGAGCTTGCTATTCTTTCATTTAGGAGGTCATACCTCTCAGAATCATTGTATTAGCATACATGATAATTATAATGTGGGTTTCTTTATCTTTCCGTGTTTTCACGTGTCTTTTGTCTTTATAGCACGTGTTGAGAGCCGCTATAATTTTATCAAGGAACAATGAACTAGAAGAAGCTCTCTAATTATTATAATGACCCAAAATGTACTAAATCTATCGTGTTTGCAGTGCTCATCTAATCTTATAAAAATTATATATATGATTTTATATATATATATTATTATACTTAATTATATCTATATTTTTCAGTAGGTACTTAGGGAGGTACGATTATATTATTTATGGTTATTTACCCTGTATATATCTTGATTATGCTTGTCTTAGGTAGTATTCAGTTATTATTATATCTTCTATATTTAGTTTTTGAGGCATACTATATCGCTAGAGTTAGGGTTATGACCGCTGCTACTTATTTCATGTTCTTTTTGTTTTTTGGGTCTCCAAAGTGGTACATACAGCGCGTCATGCGCACGGTGAGTAAATGTCAACAAACGCAATAGAGCTCTGAGTTTTGTCACGTTAAGTACTATTGGCGTACACGTCAACGTATAACAGAAAAAGAAACTGACAATATGTAAAGGCAAGTACTGGGTTCAAGTGCCACTACGTCTTGTTCCATATAAAGATAATAAGATATCTATAGCGTGGGGTAGGATGACCTTGTTGGCTGGGTTTTTATATTTTTTAGGGGGCCAGTGACCGCGTGCTCGTCTTTTCTGCTGTCGTTTGTTTCTGTACTACCTTCGGGGTACATTGACCAATGTTTTCTTAACCAGGTCACGTAAACCGCGCTGCTTGTTTCTTTAAATGGGGTCCAAACGTAACCACGTTTCTTTTTTCTTTATTTGGGGTCTTGACCCAGTTATGCACTTCCTATGATCGTTCTTTTCTTTAACCGTTGTTATCAAACGTAACAACAGTTGCTTGTTCTTAATGCAGTTGCGAGAATTGGGAATATATTTATATTATATATTATATAATATATGTATATAATATATATTAATTATAAATAAATATAATATAATTATATCATATATAAATTCTTTATAAGTGGGCACACTCTCGATGGATAGTACTTCTAGTCGGTCTAAATGAGGCTTCTGTGTTGCTTTTCTTGATATTCAGGGTTAGTAACCATTTACATGTTCTTCATGATATGGTATTTGACCCAGTTGATGTGTTTTTATTTGGTCACCACTGCCCAGCGCTTTTCTTATTTTTTCAGTTCTTGTTTTTTATATGGGGTTCGGACCTTTAGTTGATGTTTTTATATTGGGTCCACGTTACCCAGTTGCTTTTTTTATAGGGGTTAGGTGGACCAGTGCTGGTTCTTTATATTGGGGTCAAGTGACCCCAGCGCTGTCTTTATATTGTCAATTTTATTTATTATTTCCTTGTTCTTTACATGGGGTACTTGACCCAAATTGTTTGTTCTTATAATAGGGTTACGGTACCGCAGTTTGCTTGTTCTTTATAATCGGGTCACGTAACCAGTTGCATTTTTTCTTTATATGTAGGGTCACTTGAACCCAGTACTTTTGCTTTACATATTGTCTAGTTCATTATGTTCTTTACGTATGTTGATACAGCTGACACTAGTTTCTTGTTTCTAATGTCATTGACCAGTGACATCTAGGGATCCTGATTATTGATAACGTATATAAATATATATTATGATAATATTTTATTATATAATAATATTAATACTATATATATATATAATACTATATATATCTATTATATATATATTAATCTTATTATAAGTGGGCACTGCAACTCGATTGGTTTGTGCTTTTACGGGTTTTAAATTAGGCTTCTTTCTGTGTTCCTTGTTCTTTGATATTGGGTTTAGCGTAAACCATAAGAATTTCAATGAATCTCATAAGTATCAGGGGAAATCTGGGGTTTGGTAAGCAGGTTGATGGTCGATAACCTCTAATAATTGTGAGGATTCACTAGAACACGAGAACATGCCTCTTTATTTTTTTCAAGGTTACTTGTTTGTAATTATCATTAAGTGGGAGTCTACGATGACACAAGTTTCCTGTTTTTTAATATGGAGTCTAGCAGTTAAGAACACTAGTATCGCTTGTTCTTTAGAATTAGGGGCTTAGAATCGTACTGGGCCCACGTTGCTGGTTCTTGTCTATATTAGGGGATCTCACAGTGTCGTACAGCCTGCCTCATGTTTTTTATTAATTTGTCGATAAGAAGTAACTTCTCTGCAGTCTAATTGACTTTGTGACGAATGTCACCTGGGAGGTAATCCCACTCTTGACATCTCCATATCGTTTTTATCTATTTTAAGAAATAAACGGGTAAAGTCGTAAACCAGCAGCTTGCTGTTCTTTATAATGGGGCACGTACCAGTTCTTTTCTTTATATTGGGGCACTTGAAACACAGTTACTTGTTTACTAATCATTAACTCATGGGTCTTGTGTTCTTTATCGGATGTACTGGTTATCAACGTGACACTAAGGTGCTTGGCAACCGTTGTTCTTAATGCAGTTGCCAAATACATTGGGAAATATATATTTGGGATCCTATAAATGAATATAAAAATAACTATATTATATATATATAGTAATGTATACAGTCACTGAGCCGACCTAGCAATATTATAACTATATAAAATAATACAATAGAAACTGAAAAAAATAAAAGGATGACAGGCTTTCTGGTCAGGTGATCATCTACGAATAATTAAGATAATAAGTAATAGAAATATAATACTATTCATTAACATACTAATATCTGTGGAGTGATTATCATTAAAATTTAATAACACCCACCCAATTATATTATAGTATTTATTGATAAGTAGGGGGCACCAGCTCAACTCGAATGGTTTTGTATTTTATGGGTCTATTTAAATGTAGGCTTCTTCGTGGTGTGACCTTTGTAATCCTTGAGCCCTAATATCTAACGAAATAAGCACAGAGAGATAGCTGACGTAACTCCCATTATATTCACGACTGTCCTGCAATATGTAACTTAATATGGGGTTATCTGGACCATCCGCACGTTAGCGTGTGTGCTCTGACCTTATATAGAAATATCTTATAATTATGAGGTCACCTATGACCCAGCTGATTGTTATTCCATTTTATTATTATCTCAGTTAATGCTATGTTTAGTTATATGGTACTAGTGAGACTCACTCATAATGTATTACCTCATGTTTATTTAATATTGGGTGATCTAGACGTATATACTAATTATATATTCATAGTAGTACATTAGACTTATCATTAATAATATATAGGGGGTATTAGTTCGTGACCAACTGCTAAGTCTGGCTAACTGCATGAAAGAACATGATCAATCTCTAGTGCATCGTGATAACTTAATATTGGGGTCAAGTACGCAGCCTGCACCAGACTCGATTGATTCTTAATAATATGTCAGATAATTTAACTTCGTTGTTTACCATTGGGGGTACACGTAATGTTAGAGACCCACAATGTAACGTGTGGTTCAAGTGGGACATCACGTATATACAGAAAAATTCTATGTATTACTAGTAGGGTTTATACGTGACCGGGTACCACTATACCGCATAAAGAGACCATAGGCATTAGGTTGTCTGCGTCATATACAGTATAACCCTATTATAGAAGAACTAAAGAAGACGAATGGGGTCTTCCGAACGGTGATTGACATCCAGAATGTAAATGATACAAGAAACAGTCACCAATAGTAAAGGAATAAGCCAAGCATGTGCTAGGTGGTTCCATGGACCTTGAAGATCCCCTAATACTAAAGAACGGCCAACAACTTGGGGTCATTTAACCCCAATTTGTCTTTTATAATTTAAGGAACAGCAACATTAGGAGGTAAGTCACTTGTGAACCCCATCAATAACAGGACCTACCTTCGGGTCACGAGACCTTTACTTGGCTCTTAACGCATATTGTCAGTTTCCTTCTTTCTTTACCGATTGTTAATTAAACAAACAACGAAGACCGTGAACATAAACTAGAGCTAGCAGCTTGGGAGTTCAGGTGCATGCTCCTCAATATAGATGAGATATTATACTAGCCATCACATAACGTAGCGTCAACTTGGGGCTCAGAAATAGATACATTGGGAGGATTTATAACCTACAACTATATAAGTATATTAATATAGTAAAATAAAACATAATATATTAGTGAAATAAGTTATGATGGATAGGTATATATATATTTATAAACGTATATAGTATAATAATATAACACTCACCTATTAATAATTTATTTAATAATTGGCGACCACATAAGGACAAGAAACTACAGATGGATAGTGCTTACTGAATAATGCGCTGATTTTAAAGAACCCAAAAAGTAAGCAGCTCAAAATCCGAGAGTTTTGCAGTGCCTCGGAACTTATAAAAACTTATATAATATATATATTATATATATATATATATATATTATATATAATATATATTATATATATTATATATATATATATATATATCTATATATATATATATATATATATATATATATATATTATCTCCAACATGTATCTGGCAAACTGCCATTAAGAACAAGCAATATGTGTCACGTGATAACAACGTAAAGAAAAAAGAAACGACATATATGTAAAACAGCATGTATACAGAAGGTTCAGCAGTTGACCCAATTATAAACGAAAATAGCACACTCGCGTTACGTGACTCCCATTATAAAGAACAAGCAACTGCCGGTTACGTAACCCTATTATAAATGGAATCTAGACTAATCTGGGGTCAAGTGACCCCAATGTAAAGAACAAGAAAGTCTGAGTACAATATAGTAATGAGAGCGAAAGCAGCTGGGGTTCCACTTGAACCCCAATTATAAAAGGAAACTCAAGCACACTGCGCGCTCATATACCCAATTAAAAGACATGACTAAGTACACTGGGGTACACTCGAGCTTGGAGCCCGCCGAAGTAATTAAAACTAGAAAACCTAGGGCGTCACGAGGACCGCCAATATTAGAAAAACAAAGAAACTGTAAAAAATAAAGATTGCAGTGTCTATGGAGGTCAGGGAGATGAATATAGATACACGAAGACGCATCAAAACTTCGCGGTCTTTAATTTTTCAGTTTCCTTGTTTTTTATCTCTATAGATAGAGCGTCCGTGACCAATACTGAAGTTGAATTCATGTATATATTTGGGTTATCGAGATATTGTGAGGATCACGTCTACCAATATCAAGACAGACACACCAAAAATGAATAGCTTGTTTCCTTATGTATAATTGGGTGTGTTAGGTGATGCCACAAGTTGCTGGGAATGACCCTTTATATTGGGGTCAAGTCGACCCAGCCTGCTTGTCTTCTGATAATAATAGTCGATCATTTCTTCTTGTTCTTACAATTGGCGGTCACACTATGACCTCAATTCGTTTGTTCTTTAAATATAGGGTTACGTCACCGTCAAAGTTTTGCCTTAGTGGTCTCCAAATCTTATAAACTTATTATTATTAATATATATATGTAGTATATATTCACGTATAAACCTCACAGTTGTACTTTTATCTTTATAATCTTAGAGGTATTTATTTATAGTATTATAACTTTTATATATTATATATATATATAAGTATATATATAATCTATATATATTAAGGTCATATACTTGTTATCTCCAATGTATCCTTGGCAAACTGCATTAGGAACTAATCAACTATGTACGTATCTATCGATGATGAAGCACGTAAAGAAAAAGAAGACACTGACTCAAGTTAATGTTAAACGCCCATAATACACCATCTGCTGACGCCACTGAATCAACAAACGTGACAAACCTAATATAAACACCACACATCATAGGCCCAGATTTAACTGCGCTATGTGTGGCAGCAGTATAGTTACTAGTGCATTCGCTGGGAAGTATATCATACATATATATATAATATAAGAATCGATAAAGGCTTTATTTAGCCGGTTACGTTAATCCACTATTTAATTAATATATATTATAGGGTATAATATATATAATTAAGAACATATACAATGGGATACCTAAAGTGAGACTCATATCCGCCAATTAGTATATGAACATATAGAACCATAACAGAGTGGGCACTATTAATAGCAAACAATCGGAAAAATAGGCAGATTTAAAAGCATACTGCTCTTGTTGGCGCTGGAGTTGAATTACCGGACTTCTTCTTGGTTCTTGATTCTTACTAAACGCAATCCTGGGGTTACTACACCCATTTTACATGTCTCTGGAACCATATTGGGGTAATATTCTGAGCCGGCCCAGTTGGAACCTGGTTCTTTTATCCTGAAGGTCAACCCGCAATATAAAGAACCACTGGAAACACCATTGGGTTTCACCTAACGCTGCTAACTGCTTACCTCTTCATCTAATATAAAGATTTTATAAGAGCGGTCAAATCTCGGTTACGTATTGTCTGTATACGGCATAGATAGGGAGTCGGTGACCACCTAGATTCGCTGCTCCTAATATATTAACCATAAACAAGTTGGCAACTCTAGGGATCAGGCGCAGACGCGTTGCCAAATATAACAAAACAAGAATACTGAAAAAACTAAAGAGATCTGCTTTCGTTACTATTATGACAGCTGGGGTCAGGTTGACCGGGGGTTACAATGATACACAGAAACCGACCTAGCTTGACTGGTTCTTTATACATTTGTGGCGTCAAATACCCCACTGATGAAGAACATGTAAATGGGGGTGGTACACAGGGTGACACCCCCTAGCTATGAGCATATGATTCTGATATAAAGCAACACTAGAAGCAAGTGCTCGAATTCAATGTTTGCTTGTTCTTTACATGGACCCGGAAAGATCACGACTTGTGACCTCCCAGTAATTGTTATCTTAATATATTACCATAACTGAGTTAAGGGCGGTTAGCGCTAACCGCAGTGTTTGTGTCGTATATCCACCGGCGTGATAATGAACATTACTATGATATTGTAAACTACCAGTTGCTTTTATTATACTCTTAATTTAGGGGTCAGCTTGAATACCCAGTGTTTAACTTGCTTTAACTTATATTATTGATCCTAGTCTACATAGCTATTATTCTTTATACAGTTTATGTTAAATCACGTGATACTATCTATAGTTTAGCCTTATATAGTTTCATTTATATAGTACAGTATTAGCGCTTAAATAACTAAATTGGTATAAAATATATATGATTAATATATATATATGATATAATATATATATATATAATTATAAATATATATTAATTATTAATATTATAATATATCATATTATATATTAACTATTACTATATCACTATATCCCAATGTATCTTGCAACTGCATTAAGAACAAGCAACTAGTGTCATCGTTATGATAAATTACAAACCCATATACATAAAAAGATAATTAATAAAGTGGGAGAGCACAGCTTAACATCGACTGGACTTTATCTTTTACGGTCTTTAAAATTAGGCTTCTTCTGAGTTGCTTTTATCTCTGATTATGAAGAGTTTCGTAACCCCATTCTATACATGTTTCTCCATATTGTGGGTTATCTTGACGACAGTTGATGGTCTATTATAAGATGGTCAGCCTGACCCTCCAAAGAAGCCTGCTCTTTATGTGTTTCATGTTCGCTGTTCTATTTGATATTGGGGTCTGATGACCCTTCATAAAGTTTTCTGTTTTTTTATAATGGGGTTCCAGTACCAACCAGTTCTTGTTCTTTTATAATTTGGGGTTAGGTCGACCCAGTTCTGGGTCTGTATATAATTGGGGTCAAGTTGACCCAGCTTGTCTTGTTCTTCATATTGTCAGTTTTCTTGTTCTTTACTATGTAGCGGGTTCCACTTGCAGACCCATTGTTTGTTTCTTCAATATTAGGGGTTAACCAATTAAAGTAGACCCCCAAGTATAAGAAAAAGCAACTTTTTGGGAGTTCTCGTCAAGTTGCCTTGGCTACTCTGTTTGTTACATCAATGGGTCACATCTAGTAAAAAGACACCAAGCAATCTGCGGTTACGTAACCTATTATATAAGAACAAACTAATGGGTCAAGTGACCCCCAATGTATATTTAGTAAATCGCATAGAAACTGACTAATTCAGGGGAGAGTAGACCAAAGCTATGCTGTGGAAGTCACTTGACCACCCTCACATATGAGAAGCATTTACCAGCACTGGGGTACTAACCGCCAAATAAAAGAACAAGCAATAACTGGCGGTAACGTGACCCCAATAATAGACAACAGAAAACTAGGGTCCGAGACCCCAATGATAAAAAACAAGAAACTGAAAAAATAAAGACAGCTTCTAGGGGTCAGGTGACCTCCAATAATACAAGAACCAATCAATGGGGTTCAAATAACCCAATATGAAGAACAGATGTAAATGGGTTCGGAGTGCTACCCAATATAGAAGAACAAGGAACAGAAGATGGCTCCCTATATTTAAAGATTACCCAAAAAGTACTAAACTCTATCGAGTTTGCAGTGCCCACTTATTAAAAATTATACTATATATAATATATACTATATATAATAACTATATATATAATATATATATAATATAATATATATAAGTATATAATATATATATATATTATATGATATATTTATATATATATATATTATCCAAATGTATCTGGCAAACTGCATTAAGAACAAGCAACTAGTGGCACGTGATAACAATATAAAGAAAAAGAAACTGACAATATGTAAGGCAAGTAACTGGGTTGTCAAGTTGAACCCCAATAATAAAGAAAAAGCAACTGGGTTTACGTGACCCTCCATATAAAGAACACAGCAACTGCGGGTTACGTAACGCCTATTGATAAAGGAACAACACAAATGGGGTAGTGACCCCAATGTTAAAGAACAAAGATACTGACAATCATAAAGATACAAGCAGCTGGGTCACTTGACCCAATATCAAGAACGCAGCAACTCGGGTCACCTAAACCCCATATAAGAGACCAAAGCAACTGGGGGTAACGGTGACCCAATATAAAAACCAGAAAACTAGGGTCACGAGACCCCAATTTATAAAAAACAAAGAAACTGATAAAAAATAAAGAGGTCAGGCTTCTGGGGTCAGGTGACCTCAATATAAAGAACCATCAACTGGGTCAAACTAAACCCCCAATGTTTGTTCTTTATAATGGGGTTACGTAACCCCAATATCATGAACAAGCAACAGAAGAAGCCTAATTTAAAGACCCGAAAAGCACTAAATCTATCGAGTTTGCAGTATTTATTTTATATAAAATGTATATATATATATAATAAGATATATATATATATATATATATATTAATATATATTATATATATAACTAATATATATGATATATTTATATATTATATCCCCAACTGTATTGGCGAAGCTGATTAAAGAACAAGCAACTAGTGTCACGTGATAACAACGTAAGAGAAAGAAAGAAACTGCAATTAATGTATAAGCCAAGTAAACTGGGTTTCAAGTGACCCAATATTAAGAAACAAGCAACTGGGTTTACGTGACCCGCACTTAAAGAAACAAGCAACTGGACGGTTATCGTTAATACCCTATTATGAAAGAACAAACAATGGGGTCAAGGTGACCCCAGATGTAAAGAACAAGAAAGCTGACTGGACATAATATAAGAACAAGCAGGCTGGGTCACTTGACCGCCAATATAAGAACCAGCACTGGGGTCACGCTAACCCCAATATAAAGAATAAGGCCAACTGGGGTAACGTGACCCAATAAAAAAAACAGGCAATTCAGGGTCAACTGAGACCCCAATTAAAAAAACAAGAAAGCTGAAAAAATAAACGAACATAGCAGCTGCGGGTCTAGGTGACCTCATATAAAGAAACCATCACTGGCGGTCAATAACCCCAATATTGAAGAACATGTAAATGGGGTTACGTAACCCAATATCAAGGAATGCAAGAACAACCTTAAGAATAAGCACTAAGATTTCATAAGACTTAGGCCATACAAGGGCGACCGCTCAAAGTACTCAAATCCAATCGAGTTAGCTGTGCCCACTTAATAAAAATTATAATATCATATATATACTATATGTATATATTTATAATATATATCATACTATATATATAATATATAATATATATATGATATATATATATATATATATATATATATATCCCCAATGTTCTGGCAACTGCACATTAAAGAAACAAGCACTAGTGTCACGTGATAGACAACGGAAGGCTGGGAGCTACGAGCGTATAAGAAAAAGAGGAACTGACATAGTAAAGTCAGTAACTGGTTCAAGATGACCCCAAATAATAAAGACAAAAGCAACTGGGTTTATCGTTTTGACCCCTATATCAAAGGAAGCTAAGCTAACTGCGGTTTCACGCTAACCCTATTATAGAGAACAAACATGGGGGTTCATAGTGACCCCAATGTAAGAACAAGAAACTGACAATATAAAGAACAAGCAGCGGGGGTCACGTAACCCCAATATATAAAGACCAGCACTGGGGCATCTAACCCCAATATAAGAACAAGCAACTTGTAGGGTAAACCAGTTGAGCGCCCAATAGAAAAAACAAGGAACGTAGGGTCAAACGAGACCCCAAATATAAAAACAAGAAACTGAAAAAATAATGCGAGTAAGCAGCTGGGGGTCAGGTGACCTCAATATTAAGAACCATCAACTGGGGTCCAAATAACCCCCAATATGAAAACAGGTAAATTCTGGGGTGGTACGTAACCCCCAATATCAAGAACAATAGACAACAGAGAAGCCTAAATTTAAGGACCAGAAGAGTACTAAATCTATCTGGTTTGGGCAGTGCCCACTTATAAAAATTATATATTTATATATATATAAATAATATTATATATATATATATATATTAATATATATTATATATATTACTATATATATATATATATATATATATATATATTATATATATTAATAGTATATATAATATATCATAAAGTTCCAATGATATGGCACCCTTTCATTGAAGTAGCGAAGCAACTAAGTGTCCCAACGTGATAACAACGTTAAAGAAAATAGAAACTGAACAATATGTAAAAGGCAAGTAACTGGGTCGAAGTGACGGCCCAATATAAAGATAAAGCAACTTTGGGGTTTACGTGACCATTATAAAGAAACAAGCAAACTGGCGGGGGGGTTACGTAACCCTAATTATAGAAGAAGCAAACATAGGGGGGGTCAAGTGACCCCAACTGTAAAAACAAGAAACTGACAATATAAAGGAACCGAGCAGCTGGGACAGTAGAACGCAATCATGTGGAAGGGTGTAACTGTGGCACAACCTCCAAATAATAAAGAACAAACAAAATAGCGCTAACCAGACCGTGATATAGCCTTCTTTTTATAAAAACCGAAAACTAGGCGTCACGAGACCGCCAATATAAAAAACAATGAAGACTGAAGTAAAGATAAAGAGCAGGGCTTCTGGGTCAGTGTGACCATCAATATAAAAGCTCCCACAACTTGGGTGCAAATAACCCCAATATGCAAACTGTAATGGGGTTAGCGATATAACCCTTAATCAAAGAACAAGAAACGAAAGAAGCCTAATTTAAAGCACCCCGAAAAAGCACTAAATCCATCGAGTTAGCGTCCACACTATATAAAATTATATATAATATATATATATATATACTATATATATTATATATATATAATTATATAATATATGATATATATATATATATATATAGTTATTATATATAATATATATAATATATAATATCCCATAAATGTATCTGGCAACTATCCTCCTCAACAACAAC